>JAJIBD010005721.1:0-80160 GCA_021461705.1 Cryptotis parvus
TTTTTTAAGTATTTTATTATACCACCGTGAGATATACAAATAAAAAGATATACAATTAAAAAGTTCATGTTTGGGTTTTGGTCATACAGTGTTTCAGCACCCGTCCCCTCCACCAGTGCCCATCTCCCACCACCAACATCCCAGGTTCCCTCCCCTTCCCCAGCCCTGCTCCATGGCAGGTTCTTTATTTCTTTCCCTTTCTCTCTCTTTCTCTTTTCCTTCCCTTCCAGACTATGGATTAAAGAACATACATTAAAAGGTTGTCATGTGTATCCTTTTGCCTCTATTTAATGCTCAGTTCTAGGTTGGCATTAGTACCCTCGACTATTATTAGCACCCTGTTCCATTTTCTGTCTTACCTAAACTCTGACTCCCACACGTTTGTGATAATTTCCACCTTTGACAAGACCTCCTGATATATGTTTCACTTGACCTTGGATATTGGTATCATAATATGTACATATATATTTATGCCATGCAAATAAATGAAGTCATTCTGTATCTGTCTCTCTCCTTCTGGCTAATTTCGCTCAACATAATCTTCTCCATGTCCATCCATTTATAGGCAAATTTTATAACTTCATTTTTCCTAACAGCTGCATAGTATTCCATTGTGTAGATGTACCAAAGCTTTTTTATCCAGTCATCGATTTTCGGGTACTCTGGTTGCTTCCAGATTCTGGCTATTGTGAATAATGCTGCTATGAACATAAAAGTAGGGATGGTGTTTCCGCTGCGTATTTTTTGGTTTCCCAGAGTAGATTCCCAGGAGTGGTATGGCTGGGTCAAATGGGAGTTCAATTTCTAGTCTTTGGAGGAAAGTCCATATTGTTTTCCAGAAAGGCTGTACCAGCCGGCATTCCCACCAACAATGGATGAGTGTCCCCCTTTTCCCCACATCCACGCCAGCACTTGTTGTTCTTGCTCTTTTGAATATGTGCCAGTCTCTGTGGTGTAAAGTGGTATCTCATTGTTGTTTTGATTTGCATCTCTCTGATGATTAGTGATGATGAGCATTTTTTCATATGTTTTTTGGCCATTCGAATTTCTTCCTTGCTGAAGTTTCTGTTCATTTCTTCTCCCCATTTTTTGACGGGGTTGTTTGTTTTCTTCTTGTAAAGTTCTACCAGTGCCTGATATATCCTGGGTATTAACCCCTTATCAGATGGGTATTGGGTGAATATTCTTTCCCATTCTGTGGACTGCTTTTATATCTTAGTCACTGTTTTTTTTGAGGTGCAGAAGCTTTTTAGTTTCATGTAGTCCCATATGTTTATCTTTTCTTCTAGCTGCTTTGTTAGTGATGTTTCACCTTTGAAGATGCCTTTAGCTTCAATGTAGTGGAGGGGTTTTCCTATATTTTCTTCAATGTACTTTATGGATTCAAGTCTGATATTGAGATCTTTAGTCCATTTTGATCTGATTTTTGTGCATGGTGTTAGACACAGGTCCAAATTCATTTTTTTACATGTTGCTGCCCAGTTTTCCCAACACCACTTGTTGAAGAGGCTTTCCTTACTCCATTTTAGACTCATTGCACCTTTATCAAAGATTAAATGATCATGTGTTTGAGGTTGGGTGTCAGGATACTCAATTCTATTCCATAGGTCCACAGGTCTGTTTTTATTCCAATACCATGCTGTTTTAATTACTACTGCCTTGTAGTACAGTTTGAAGTTGGGAAAGGTGATGCCTCCCATCTTCTTTTTCCCGAGGATTGCTTTAGCTATCCTTGGGGGGTTTATTGTTTCACACAAATTTCAGGAGCGTTTGGTCAATTTCTTTGAAGAATGTCATCGGTATCCTCATAGGGACTGCATTGAATCTGTATAGAGCTCTAGGGAGTATTACCATTTTGACAATGTTGATTCTCCCCATACATGAACAGGGAACGTGTTTCCATTTCCTTGTGTCCTCCTTTATCTCTTGGAGCAGTGTCTTGTAGTTTTCTTTGTACAGGTCCTTTACATACTTGGGTAAGTTGATTCCTAGGTATTTGATTTTCTGTGGCACAATTGTGAATGGAATAGTTTCCTTAATATCCCTTTGTTCTCTTTCGTTATTTGTATATAGGAAAGCCACTGACTTTTGGGTATTGATTTTGTATCCTGCCACTCTACTATATACGTCTATTGTTTCTAGGAGTATTTTGGTAGGGAATTTAGGGTTCTCTAGGTATAATATCATGTCATCTGCAAATAATGATAGCTTGACTTCTTCCTTGCCTATCTGGATGCCCTTGATGTCCTTTTTCTTCTCTGATTGCTATGGCAAGTACTTCCAGTACTATATTGAATAAAAGAGGTGAGAGTGGGCAACCTTGTCTTGTCCCTGATCTCAGGGGGAAGGCTTTCAACTTTTCTCCACTTAGAATGATGCTTGCTGTGGGCTTTTGGTAGATAGCTGTAACTATCTTGAGGAAAGTCCCTTCAATTCCCATTTTCTGGAGGGTTTTAATCATGAACGGGTGCTGGATCTTGTCAAATGCTTTTTCTGCATCTATTGAAAGGATCATATGGTTTTTATTTTTTCTTTTATTGATATGATGTATTATGTTGATTGACTTGCGAATGTTGAACCATCCTTGCATTCCCGGGATGAATCCTACTTGGTCATGATGTATAATCTTCTTGATGATTCTTTGCATTCTGTTTGCTAGTATTTTGTTGAAGATATTAGCATCCGTGTTCATCAGGGATATTGGTCTGTAGTTTTCTTTCTTTGTGTTGTCTCTCCCTGCTTTGGGTATCAGGGTGATATGTGCCTCGTAGAAGCTGTTTGGGAGTGTTTCTGTTTCTTCTATTTCCTGGAAGAGCTTGAACAGGACTGGCAGTAGGTCCTCCTTAAAGGTTTGGTAGAGTTCACTAGGGAATCCGTCTGGAGCTGGGCTTTTGTGTTTGGGCAGACTTTTAATTACTGTTTCTATTTCCTCAATGGTGATCGGCTTATTCAGGTATTGGAGGTCTTCTTGTTTCAGCCGTGGGAGGTTATAGGACTTCAGGAATTGATCCATTTCTTCTAGATTCTCATGTTTCACGGCATACAGGCTCTCAAAGTAATCTCTGATGATCTTTTGGATTTCTGTGGTTTCTGTTGTGATGTCACCCTTTTTATTTCTGATTCTGTTTATTTGGGTTCTCTCTTTCCCTGTCCTTACAAGTCTTGCCAATGGTTTGTCAATCTTGTTTATTTTTTCAAAAAACCAGCTCTTGGTTTCATTAATCTTTTGGATTGTTTTTTTGGTTTCCAACTCATTGATTTCCTCTCTAAGTTTTATTATTTCCTTTTTTCTGCCTGGGTTGGGCTCCTTTTGTTGGTCTTTTTCTAATGTCTTCAGCTGTGTAGTCAGGTTATTTATGTGGGCCCTTTCTTGTTTCCTGATGAATGCTTGCAGAGCTATAAACTTCCCTCTTAACACGGCTTTTGCCGTGTCCCACAAGTTCTTATAATTGGTGTCTTCATTTTCATTTGTTTCCAGAAATCTTTGGATTTCCTGTTTGATTTCTTCTATGACCCATTTGTTGTTCAGGAGTGAGCTGTTCAGTTTCCAGGTGTTTGGTTTGACTCCCTGTTTCTTGTATGGTTAACTTCCATTTTCAGTGCATCATGGTCTGAAAAGATAGCTGACACAATTTATATTTTTTTTATTTTATTGAGGTATGCTTTGTGGCTCAGCATGTGGTCTATCTTGGAGAATGTTCCATGTGCACTAGAGAAAAATGTGTATTCAGCTTTTTTGGCATGAAAAGCCCTGTATATATCCACTAGCTCTCTTTCTTCCATTTCTTCCTTCAGGGCCAATATTTCCTTGGTGAGTTTCAGTCTTGTTGATCTATCCATCGTTGATAGAGCAGTGTTGGAAGTCTCCAACTATTATTGTGCTACTGTTAATGTCTTCTTTGAGGTCTCTTAGCAGTTGTTTTATGTATTTTGCTGGCCCCTCATTGGGTGCATATATGTTTAGTAGTGTAATTTCTTCCTGGTGTACATACCCCTTAATTAATAAGAAGTGGCCTTCGTTGTCCCTTCTAACCTTTTTCAGCTTGAAGTCTATATTATCTGATACTAATATGGCCACACCAGCCTTTTTGAAGGAGTTGTGTGCATGGAGAATGGTCTTCCAACCTTTGACTCTGAGTCTCTGTTTGTTCTGATTATTCAGATGCGTTTCTTGTAGACTGCAGAATGTTGGGTTCAATTTTTTAATCCATTTTGTCACTCTGTGTCTCTTAATTGGTGCATTTAGACCATTGACATTGAGAGATATTATTGTCATTGGATTTTGTGCCATCTTTCTTTTTGTGTTTGTTGTACTTATGGGTTTGGTCGCATTACAGTAGACCCTTCAGTCCTTCTTTTAAAGTTGGTTTTGAGTCCATGAAGTTCCTGAGTTGTTGCTTATCCATGAAGTTGTGTATCTTTCTTTCATATCTCAATGTGAGCCTGGCCGGATAAAGAATTCTTGGTGAAGCCTGCAGTTCATTGAGCCTTTTCACAATATCCCACCATTGTTTTCGGTCTTGGAGTGTTTCATCAGAGAAGTCTGCTGTAAATCTTAGAGATGTTCCTTTGTATGTGATTTCCTTCTTTGATCTTGCTGCTTTCAGTATTCTATCCCTATCTATAGTTTTTGTCATTTTTATTAAGATGTGTCTTGGAGTATTCTTGTTGGGGTTTCTTTTAGCTGGTATCCTACGGGCCTCTTGGATCTTGAGGCAAGCATTCTTTAGTTCCGGGAACTTTTCAGCAATGATGGCTTTGACAGTTTCTTCTTCATCAGGGTTTTCTTCTTGCCCTTCTGGGACCCCAATGATCCGTATGTTGTTTCTTCTGGCTTCATCCCGATTATCTCTTGTTTTCTGTTCGGTAATTGTGAGCCTTTTTTCTATCTTCTGGTGTTGTGTAGAGAATCTTTGGAACGCATCTTCGAGATCACTGATTCTTTTCTTCAGTAGCTATTATTCTGCTATGATGGCCTTCCACTGTGTTTTTTATTTCATTTACCTCATTTTTAATATCTGTCATTTCCCTTTGCATTTTCCTCACTTCTTCTATCATGTCCTCTTGTATTTTATTGATTTTGCATTCCATTGCTTCTTTGAATTCCTTTTGAATCCTTAACAGTTCTTTCTGAAGTTCTTTTCAGAGAGGTTATACAACTCATTGGTATTGTTAGACTCATCTGGCCCAGTGACTTCACTCATAGAGCTTGATGGAATTTTGCGTTGCTTTACCATTATGACTATTGTAGGTCGCAAATGTGAGTAATTGGGTGACTAGATAGTACAGTTAGTAGTGTCTGGTCTGTTTGCAGAGTTTGGGTGGGTGGCAAGGATATAGGAACCAAGGTTCACTGGTACCTCATGCAAGGTAGGTAGTGAGAGGGTAGCGCGTTTTGAGTTTTGGGATGTTCCCTGAAGTGCAGGGGCCCAAGGGTCGGCCCGGGTTGAAACCAAGGCAGTTTGCCTTGGTTCCCGTTGATGGAGTTTCCGCTCTTCCCTGGGGCAACTTGGGGTCCGCGGAGACGCAAGAATCACACACACACCTGTGGGGGAGTGGAGGCGTTTCCCAGAAGTGAAGGGCCCAAGGGTCGGTCCAGGTTGAAACCAAGGCAGTTTGCCTTGGTTCCCGTTGATGGAGTTTCCGCTCTTCCCTGGGGCAGTTTGGGGTCCGCGGAGACACAAGAATCACACACACACCTGTGGGGGAGTGGAGGCATTTCCCAGAAGCGCAGGGGCCCAAGGGTCGGTCCGAGAGGAAACCAAGGCAGTTTGCCTTGGTTCCCGTTGATGGAGTTTCCACTCTTCCCTGGGGCAGCTTGGGGTCCGTGGAGAAGCAAGAATCACACACACATCTGTGGGGGAGTGCAGGCGTTTCCCCGTGTTGAGCATTTATTGATGAACCTCGAACTGGGCTTGTTATCAGCTCTTCTGTTGGGTGGAGCTCTGAGGAGTGGGGAGTCTGGATGTGGAAAAAGGCAGCCCTCATGGTGTGGGGTTCCTATGACTTCTTGCTAGGCTCTGCTGGGGTGGCGGGCCTGGGCTAGAACCCGTCTTCCCTCCTGGGTGCCTCATGATCAGTTGGGTTCATCAAGCAAATAATAAACAAACAAAAATGAGGTTTCCATTGAGGACATCATAGAAGTATCATTTTAAGTGATAATAAATACCTTAAACATTTGACTTGGTATGTCTACCCCAAATGCATAAGTAAGGATGTTTGGAAAGATTATATGAAATATTATATCACCAATGATAAAAAATACATCAGAATCACTTATCTATCAGTAGAGGATTGGTTAAACAAGTTAAGATCTATCCATATAATGGAATATAGTGGCAGCATTAAAAAAGCTTTATGGACTTACAGCTCTGTTCAGAAATACTAAGTTCAAAAATACTTTTTAAAAATTCAAGATGCCAAATAGCATGCACAGGGTGAAAATAGTAAATCCATCATTTATCAAGTGCTTATCATATGCCAGGCATGTTACAAGCTCTTCCTGAATTATTCCAAATAATATTTTGATCAGACTCGAACAAGGTAGAAGTGATATTATCACTTCCAAAATGAGATAACTGAGTCTTAAGGAAAATGAATTATTTGTAGCCAGAGACAGGATGTCTATGAACTCACATTTAAAAACCATCCCCCTTCCCATATGGTGGGATTCGTAATGGGGTGCCCTGGAGGTGATGAGATCATGAGGATCGAATACTTAGGAAAGGCCACAGTGCCCCTGTAAGAGGCCCCAGAGCAGTCTCTTGTTCCTTCTGCCCTTTGTATACACTCAGGAACCAGAAAGTTCCACTCACAAAACCCTGAATGTACCAGTGCCTTGATTCTGAACTTCCCAGCCTCCATTTCTGTTGTTAAAACCTGTGAATCCATGGAACGCTGTTCCATGAGCCCGAACGGACTAAAATGCGCCCAAGGTCACATGCCAATAGTAGAGCTGCGATTCAAGCTCTGATTCCCACAGTCTGGCTTGTTTTGGCTTAAGATATGAACATGTTCAAAGAGACAGAAGGACAGCTGAAAAGATATAACACGATGTTCATGGCTGCTAAATCTAGTTGGTGGGATCACAGATTATTTTAATTTTTTTTGCCTCTATTTAATCTATCTTCTATGAACAATATTTTTCCCCTCTATTTCCTTCTCTTGCTTCTTTCTTTCATGCATGCTGTGCAAATACTACAGTACATTTTCTGTATCCATACACTGTTCTGAACTTGCTAAGAGAGTCAGAGTAAGCAGAGATTGTTGCTCTCATGAAGTTTGCAGTTTGATGACAGGGAGATAAATAATGAGTCAAATAAATAAGTCAATAAATAAGTGTCCAAAATATATAGTAAATTAGTAAATTTCAGCTTTCAAAGTTCATTGTAACAAATAAAGGCTTGGGAATGGTATTTTGAATAGACTCAGTGAGTATTAGCCACATTAATAGTAACATATGAGAGAAAATATTAGAGAAATGAGTCAGCCATATGTAAAAGTGGGGAGAAAGTGTTCTGGGCAGAGAAGACAAGATCAGAAGTCTGGAGATAAGAATACAGTTGGAAGGTCTGAAAGATATTACAGGGGCTAAGGTGCTTGCCTTGCCTATAACAGAGTCGGGTTCAATCCTGACACCTCTTATGGTCCCTTAGGCACCACCAGGAAATATTACTGAGCATAGAGCCACCAGTAACCCCCTGAGAATTGCAGAGTGTGACCCAATTCTCCCTAATTCTCCTCATGCTCCCCACCCCTCAACCCAGGGAAATAAAGAAGATACCTGGAGCACTCAAGGATTTCTAGAGAGACTAGAATGGAGAGAAAGTGGGCACAGTAGGAAGATATAAAGTCAAAGATAAAAGGGGGTTAAAAATCAATAGACAAGTGGGAAAACTTGAAAATTGTTGAGAAAGATGGGAACTGGAGTGAGTACCTTGGGGCTTTGACATATGTTAACAGAGCTCACTGCTTTGTGTGGAATGGCTATGAGGCTAGTGGAAACCAGATGTACTAAACAAGGTGAGACACAGCAGCAAGGATCAGGGTCCAGCTTCTCTACTTCTGAGTGTTTAGATTGACTCATTCTTTGGATGGGCAGGGCAGGCTGTCTTGTCCATCATGAGATGTTACCGGCATTCCTGATCTCTCAGGAAACTCAGCAGAAACAAACACGTAAATATATAAACCCTCGAGGAAACAAACAAGAAGACCATGAACTGTAGGGAAGGGCAGTATGGAGGGTCCATGAACTGAGAACCTTGGAGGCCTTATGGGGCCTTATGGAGCCTCAATCAGGTTTGAGATTTAGGGTCAAGGAATCTTAGACCACTGAGGTGAGGCATTCCTCACCTCACTTCTTGGACTTCTCCAACTTTTTGGGCCAAAGCTGTGGGAAAGAGTCAGAGCAGCATGATCCATATGACCCTGGGTATACTAAATTGCTTGCTTTTGTACATCTGCTTAAATTATTGAATGTTTAGCATTACTCCACCCAAGAGAATGGCATAGTTGGGAGAAGAATTGGCACTTAGAAATGCCTTCCATATCTGATTTATCGGCCTGAAAAATGTGTGCTTTCCGGCTGCAAAAATTCCATTGTGTTTTACCTATTTTTTTTTTTTTTTTTTGGCTATAGCACAGCTGAAAAGGATCTTGTTTAAGCACCGCTATATATAGAAGTTTCTCCTCTGTCTGAGGATATAAACAACCGCAGGAAGTTTGGAATATGTTGCTATGACTGTTCTCCTGGTTTCCTTGTCACAGATTCCCTACCTTTCTGCTGAGGGTATGTTGCTTTCGAGTTGATGTGCGGTTCCTGAGGCTTCATTTTACTGTCTGGGAGGAGAGTAAAAATTTTCCCAGTTCAGGCAGAAGAGGGAAGAGAAGTCATGATTATTTTATGTTAATAGAAATTTTGAGAGAAATGCCTTTCTTTTTTTCCTTAGAGGTCACCTTAAACAGTTGTGGGGCTACACACAGTGGTGGGCAGGTGGTGCCAGGGATCAAACTCAGGTCCTCAGGCATGTGTTCTGCTGCCAGAGCTAAGTTTGTAGGCTTATCTTCTTCAAATTTATACTAAAGGTCTATGACATCCCAAGATTCTAAGCAAAGTGAGACAGAGGGATGACATATTGAATGATCTCCCTCCCAGGCGGAGGAGAGGAAACTTGGGGAATTAAGACATGGCCAAGGACAACAGACCCTGATGTCAGCCTCCAGGACTGAGTTTGCTAGGTGGCGTGGTGGGGTATGAGAAGGAACCTGAACATATCGGGATGGACACTGACCAGTGAGGGGGCAGGTGTGATGCCACAACTCATGTGCCTGAAACATGACTGCAAACTATTTTTTGTAAATTACACTGTACCAATAAAATTATAATTAAAACACTAACAAAATCACTTTTTATTTATTTTCTTAATTTATTTATTTACTTGCTTATTTACACCCTGCAGCAGTCTTTTTCAAGGCCCGCCCAGGTATGCTGATCCAGAGACTCACACACACGGGGCAGAGCTGCTACTTGTTCTCCCTGTGCCCAGCTGATCACAAGGTGTCCTGGAGGCCCGCCACTCCAGCAGAGCCTCGCAAGAAGCCAGAGGAACCCCCCACGCCATGAGGGCCGCCATTTTCCACATCTGAACTCCCCTCTCCTCAGATCTCCACTCAGCAGAAGAGCTGATCACAGCCTGGCTTGTACGGCCGCCTTGTGGCTGCACAGTTCATCAAAATTGCTCAAGTTTTGAGGTGACTACTAGAGTATCCCACCCTCATGGCAGAGCCTGGCAAGCTACCCGTGTCATGTTTGACATGCCAAATACCAGTAACAATTATAGACCTCATTACCATGACATGATGGAATGGTTTGATGTTCTTTATGTTCCTGGATGATGCCCTTGGGCTATCTCGCATATGACAAGACATATTGAGATGTTACTGGCGCCTGCTATAGCAAATTGATGATATACGGGAAGACAGTGATACAGTGATACTTGCCTATTTATTCATCTTTTACTTATCTCTTTTTTAGAGTCTTCCAAGTAGTGTTCAGGGGACTCAGAGGTCATTTCCAGTGATACTAGCCAACTGGACAGGGTAGATCAATGTTCAGTGCTGTTTGGGACCAGTGGTGTTAGCGGCTATCAGGCATATACCTGGCAGTTTTTAAGGGATATGTGTTGCCAGGGGATTGACCATGGGGGCCTCTGTATGCCAGACATATGTTCCTGTGTCCTGAGTTATCTCCTGGACACATTTTTTATTTTTCTTCTGTCTGTCTGTCTGTCTGTCTGTCTGTCTGTCTGTCTGTCTGTCTGTCTATCTCTTAATGGACCACGATCATGATTGGGGACCAACGGTCAAAGCCAAAGCTTCCCCATATTTGAGACATCTGCTCATCCACTTGAGCTATATCTTCATCCTCACTTACCTTCTGAAATTCAAATAACACAGCCTTCCATCAAATTGCAGCTTCTCAAAGAAACTCAAATAGAATTGCCTACATTTGATTCAGGGTCTAAGAATAGTGGCCTTGAGTTTCTCACAACATAAACCTCCTGCCAGAGACTTCCTGTTTCCACCAAAATGGATATTTAGGAGACTTGTAGGCTCCACCCAGTAGAACATTCTGCGATGATGGATAAGCTTTTTGTCTGCTTTACTATTATTCTAGGTGCTAGTCTCATATTGCTTCTTGAACTCTTGGCGAATAACTTATGCTCATAAAAGTGAATTTTTTTTATTTTCAATAACGTTTTTTGTAGCCACATGTGGACAGGAGACACTGCACTAGATAGTTCAGTTTTTGTATAGCATACCAAAGAAATAGAATTCTATACAAACGTAAAAAGCCATTCATCCCCCACACCCTTTCTTCTCCTGTCTCTAACATCCTTCTATAAACTCACTTCAAATAGCTATCACTTCCAGGATCTGCTTGGTGCCAGGGAACAGAGATGAAAGACATGCTTCTGTCTTCAAGGCATTAACAAAGGTTAGACTTACACTGACAGATAGTGGAAGAATCAGTCTAGAGTTAGGGGCCAAAGAGCATGCAGGTATGGCTCTTTCTTCATCAATGATTACCAGCACAAGTTCCTATTTCTGCTAAATTAAATTTTCCATGTTAAATATTCATCAAAATATTAATCAAAAGTAGCTCAGTGGGATTAACTCTTTTTAAAAAGAAATAAAACATAGATGATTTGGGGAAGGGGAGTGAGAGAAGCCCAAAGAAGCCGGAAATAAGAGAACAAAGGGCCAAGTTTGAGCCAGAGAGTGGGGGGGAAGGAGGAGCAGGACTTACAATTTGGGTTAAAAATAAGTAGGTGTGGGGCCGGAGCGATAGCCCAGCAGTAGGGCGTTTGCCTTGCACGCGGTCGACCTGCGCTGGCCCAGGTTCAATCCCTGGCATCCCATATGGTCCCCTGAGAACTGCCAGGAGTAATTCCTGAGTGCAGAGCCAGGACTAACCCCTGAGCATTGCCGGGTGTGACCCAAAAAAGCAACATAAATAAATAAATAAATAAATAAATAAATAAATAAATAAATAAATAAATAAATAAATAAGTAGGTGTGGCAAGACCCTGAGTGCTGGGAGGCTTCGGGGCATAAGGTGAAAGAATCTGGAGGCACCATCAGGATCTTGGTCACTGCTTGTTTGACTCAGGAATGTACTAGAAAATTATCCATCAGTGTCCTTGGCTCTCGTATATGCAGTTGCCAAGAGAGGGCTCTGATTGGGAACAAAACAGAGCCAGGGAATAAATAGAGACTAAAGAGATGTTGTTCAATGAGACAGAAGGAAGCCTAGTGCATACCTTGGATAGTCCCAGGGACCATACTGAGGTCTACCAGTCATGAGCTTCAAGACTTAAGAGTGTCCCTGATTTACGACTTGTACTCTTGACCTTGTTCCTTATACCACAGAGACTGTTGTAGGGTACATTATAGTCCCATTAAACATTGAGAAACTTCTTTATAGTAAATCCTCAAGATTCCACATGGTGGAAGAAAATACTTAAAACTAATCAACAATTACAGCAAAGCTGCAGGATACAAAATCAATATACTATAATCAGTTGCATTTGTATGTGGTAACCAAAAATATCTGAGGAAAAATACAAGGAATCAAACCATGGTCAATAACTTTGGAAAAAAAAAAGACTTTAATAACAAATCTGACAACAGAGTTAAAAGAGCTTTATGCTAACATCAATAAAACTTGAAAGAAATTCGAGAACATGAACAAACATATACATAGGAAATATTATCCTGTGTCCATGGGTCAAAGTACCAACACCCTTGGAATGTCTATCCAACCAAATGCCATCTACAGAGTCAATCTAATCCTTATCAAAATTCCAGCGGCATTTTCCCAAAACATAATAAAAATCCTAAAATTTATATGGATTCAGAAAACCAAATAGTCAAGCAAAACTAAGAGAAAAATTCAGAGCTAGAGGCATTAAACTTCCTGATTTCAAGTTTGATTACAAAATAGTGATAATAGAAATTATACAGTACTGGCATAAAAATAGAGACATGAAAACAATGGGGCAGAATTAGGAGTCCAGAAATAAATCATGCATAGTGTCTAATATTTGACAAGGGAGCCAAGAATTCTCAGAAAGGAAATAGTGTCTTTAAGAAGTGGTGTTTTGGAAAATGGAATATCTGCATGTAAAAGAATGTAATGGAGACTTTTTCTACACTGCTTACAAGAATGAAATAAAAATGGATTAAAGACTAAAATCTTGTAAAGTTCTACCAGTGCCTGATATATCCTGGATATTAACCCCTTGTCAGATGGGTATTGGGTGAATATTCTTTCCCATTCTGTGGACTGCCTTTGCATCTTGGTCACTGTTTCTTTTGATGTGCAGAAGCTTTTTAGTTTCATGTAGTCCCATATGTTTATCTTTTCTTCTAGTTGCTTTGTTAGTGGTGATTCATCTTTGAAGATGCCTTTAGCTTCAATGTCGTGGAGGGTTTTTCCTATACTTTCTTCAATGTACTTTTATGGATTTAGGCCTGATATTGAGATCTTTAATCTATTTTGTTCTGATTTTTGTGCAAGATGTTAGACACAGGTCCAAATTCAATTTTTTACATGTCGCTATCCAATTTTCCCAGCACCACTTGTTGAAGAGGCTTTTTCTTGCTCCATTTCGAACTCTTTGCACCTTTATCAAAGATTAAATGATCCTGTGTTTGAGGATGAATGACTGGATATTCAATTCTTTTTTTTTTACTGAGAGAATATACTTTATTTTGGTATAATGTTGAAAATACAAATTATTTTTTTATTTTGTAATATTTATCTATTTATTTATTTATTTATTTATTTATTTTATTTGAAAGATGCTCATGTAGAGTTTTGGTTCTACAGTGTTCCAACAAGCACCCTCCATCCTAATCCATCTCCCATCACCAATGTCCCCACCTCCCTCCCCTCCCGCACCTCAACCACTTGGTGGGTTCTGAATGTCATTTCTTTCCTCTTTATATCTCCTTCCCACCGAACTTTCCTGCTCTTCGTGGAATGCAGTGCAATAAAAGACATTACTGTTTCACTATTTTAGTGGACTGCGCGACCTGGGCTCGAACTGGTTTTGCTCTGTTCCCCTGGTCGTGAGGCAGTTTCCCAGCGTCCGACAGTGAAAATGGTGGCTAGTGTGATGGGCGAGTCTCATCCGGCTGCTTCCGGGACCCCCAGAGGCGACGGGCCCACTCCCAAAGCCCATCTGCTCTCCTCGGGGTTCCATGGTCAGCTAGGCCCGGCGCGAGCCGAGTGCCAGCCTCCCCAGCCACTTCTGATCCTCTGCTGGATATTCAATTCTATTCTAAAGGTCCACAGGTCTGTTTTCATTCCAACACCATGCTGTTTTAATTACTATTGCCTTGTAGTACAGTTTGAAGTTGGGAAAGGTGATGCCTCCCATCTTCTTTTTCCAGAGGATTGTTTTAGCAATCCATGGGGGTTTATTGTCATACATTTCAGGAGTGTTTGGTCAACGTCTTTGAACAATGTCATGGATATCCTTATAGGGACTGCATTGAATCTGTACAAAGCTCTAGGAAGTATTACCATTTTTAGAAATGAACAGAAACTTCGACAAGGAAGAAATTTGAATGGCCAAAAGACATATGAAAAAATGCTCATCATCATTAATGATCAGAGAGATGCAAATCAAAACAACAATGACATATCATCTTACACCACACAAACTGGCACATATCCAAAAGAGCAAGAACAACAAGTGCTGGCGTGGATGCCAGGAAAAGGGTACTCTCATCCATTGTTGGTGGGAATGTCGACTGGTACAGCCTTTCTGGAAAACAATACGAACATTCCTCCAAAGACTAGAAATTGGGCTCCCTTTTGACCCATCCATACCACTCCTGGGGATATACCCTGGGGAGCCAAAAACACACAGAGGAAAATCATCTGCACTTTTATATTCATAGCAGCACTATTCACAATAGCCAGAATCTGGAAAACAACCAGTGTGCCCAAGAACGGATGACTGGATAAACAAACTTTGGCACATCTACACAATGGGATACTATGCAGCTGTTAGGAAAAGTGAAGTTATGAAATTTGCCTATAAATGGATGGACATGGAGAGGGTCATGTTGAATGAAATTAGCCAGAAGGAAAAAGACAGGTATAGAATGACTGCATTTATTTGTATGACATAAATATATATGTGCATGGATCAGGAGGTCTTGTCAAAGGTGGAAACATGTGGGAGTCAGAGGTTAGGTAAGACCGAGAATGGAACAGTGTGCTAATAATTGTTGAAAGTGCTAATACCAACCTAGATCTGAGCATTAAATACAGGCAAAAAGATACACATGCAACCTGTAAATGTATGTATTGTAATCCACAATGTATAAGGGAAGGAATAGAGAAAGAGAAAGACAAAGAGAAAGAGATAAAAAACCTGCCATAGAGGCAGGCTAGGAGAGGAGGGAGGGAACAGGGAAAATTTTTTTTTTTTTTTTTTGGGAAAATTGGTAGTGGGAAATGGGCACTGGTGGAGGGATGGGTGCTGGAACACTGTATGACCAACCCAAATATGAACATCTTATGAACATATTTGTAATTGTATATCTCATGGTTTAGTCTTTTTTAAAATATAAAATACTTTAAAAAGACTAAAATCTAAAACTATTAGAAGAAAACAAAGAAAATCCTAAAAATTATTCTTGTCAAAATTTTTTTGTATCTGACTCAAAGCACAAGTCACAAAAAGCAAAAACAAACAAAATGATCTCTATCAAAATTAAAAAAGGAAACTGCACATTAAAATAAATCATCACAAAATTAAAGACAGTCTGTGATGGGTTCAGAGCAATAATCCAGCAGATAAGGCACTTGCCTTGCATATAGCCAACCTGAATTTGATCTTCAGCATTCCTGGAGACTGCAAGGGGTGATATCTGAATTCAGAGCCAAGAGTAAGTCCTGAGAACGTCTGGGTGTGGCTCAAAACCAAAAATCAAAACAAACAAAGAAAGCCTGTGGAATGGAAAAAACTATTTGCAAACCATTTTCTGATAAGTGGTTATATCCAAATTAGATAAGAAACTGATGTAACTCAATGGCAAAGAACCTAAAAATACAGTTGAGAAATGAACAATGAGGCCCTGAGTTTGATCCCCCAGGCTCAGAAACAAAAACAAAGTTATAATATAAAAAACAAAATTAATGAGCAGAGGACATGAATAGACATTTTCTTCTGAAGATGACATTTGAATGGGTAAAAAGTACATGGCTAAGTGGTGAATGGCAGTAACAACAGGGAATACAAGTTAGGACTGCAGAAAGGCAACAGTTCACACATGTTTGAAAACTCTATTATTAAAAGGATCAGAGATCATGAGTGTTGGGCAGATAATGGAAAAGGGAAAACTGTGTGCACTGTCAGTGGAAATGTAAATCTGGGAAATAGCATGAAGTTTTCTAACAAGATTAAAATAGAAGAATACTATTCTCTAACAAACATATCCTACTTCTGGATATATTGGGAAAGAAAAGAAAGTCACTATCTAGAAGAAATCTTTGCATTATCATAGTAGCAATCTTCACAGTAACTAAGATACAGAAGTTAACTATCTATTGAAAAATGAGTATATAAGGAAAATGTGGTAGTAGATGGTTTATGAAATATTACTCAGCCACAAAAAAGAAGGTAACTTTTTATTTTATTATTTTTTTAACAATTACAAAAATGTTCATGCTTGGGTTTCAGCCATACAGTGTTCCAGCACCCATCCCTCCACCAGTGCCCATTTCCCACCACCGATGTCCCCGATTCCATACCCCCTCCCATAGCCTGCCTCCATGGCAGGTTCTCCATCTATTTTCTCTCTTTCTCTTTCTCTTCTCTCTCTTCCCTCTCTTACACGTTATAGATTGTAATACATATACTTAGAGGTTATCATGTATATTTTTTGCCTGTATTTAACGCTAAGTTTATGTGGTAATAGACTTTCGACAATTATTGGCACACTGTTCCCTTCTCTCTTACCTAACCTTTGCTTCCACACGTTTGTGGTAGTTTCTACCTTTGGCAAGACCTCCTGATCCACGTTTTGCCTGATTTTGGATAATGGTATCATAGTATATATATATGTATATATATTTAAGTCATGCAAATAAATGCAGTCAAAAAAGAAGGAAATTTTATCATTTAGAGGGCATTTTATTAAGTAAAATCAGTCACGTGTGAGCCAACTCTTGAGCAATGTTGGACTCAGCCAGGGGCTGGCCGAGCCCCTACTGGGAGGTCAGCTCCATGTGTTGCTTCCACGTGGGGCCAAGCAGCGCAGCTGTGGGTCTGGAGTGGATGGGTCTGGATGTCTTCTGGGGTTGCCGACAGAGTTGTGGGTCTGGCGTGGGTCTCTCTTCCTGGGTAGCTGGCACGGAGGTGGAGGGAAAGGGAGGAGGAGCCCAAATCCCGCTCCAAGTTGGGCCAGTATGGCCCCTCCTCCAAATGTGTGAGCGAACCCTTGGAACAATGTTGAACTCGGCCAGGGGCTGGCTGAGCCCCCTTACCGGAGGTCAGCTCCATGGGTTGTTTCCACTTGGGGCCGAGTGGACCAGCTGTGGGTCTGGAGTGAATGGGTCTGGATCTGTTCCAGGATTGCCGACAGAACTGTGAGTCTGGCCGGTTGCCAACGGAGCTGTGGGTCTGTTCCCTCACACGTGTCGGGAGGGGCCACACTGGCCAGACTTGGAGTGGGGATTTGGACTCCTCCACCCTTTCCTTCACTTCCATGCCAGCTCCCCGGAAGAGAGACCCACACCAGACCCACAGCTCCATCGGCATGTGGCCGCTCTGCAGCCTCGCTACAGTCTTAGATAGTACTAGATTTTAGGATCAGGTCCTTCCCAGGATCTTTCACATGTATATACTGTATACAGTTCTAGGCAGGTTCTAGCTGATGCCCATCATCCCAGTAAGCCTAGCAAGAAGCCAGAGAAACCCACACATCATGAGGTCAGTCATTCTCAACATCCAGACCCCACAGTTCCTCAGAGCTCCACCCAAGAGAAAACCTGATCTTTCCCTTTAAGTTTCATCATCAAATGCTCAAGATGAGAGCCTTCTACTGAGAGTATACCACCTACACGGCAGAGCCTGGCAAGCTACCTGTGTTTTATTTGATATGCTAAAAACCAGTAACAATTATAGACCTCCTTCCCATGACCTGATGAAATGGTTTGAGGCTCTTCCTATCCCTGAAGCATGCAGATGCCCTTGGGCTACACTTGCTTGTGACAGGATGTATGGAGATATTACTGGTGCCCACTCGAGCAAATCAAGCAAATCGATGAACAACGGGAAGACAAGTGATACAAGTGAAGTGATACAAGTGAAAATCAGTCAAATGGAGAAAAGCAAGTACTGTATGATTTCACTCAGATGTGAAATCTAAAATAAAAAAGAAAAGGAGGCGAGACAGGCATAGATAAGAAAGATGGGAAACTTTAGAACAAATGCAAATAATAAAGCTTTGAGGCCATCTCTAAGAGTTCCAGCAAAGTGTAGCTCCATAACAAACCTCTTGTTTGGCCACAAAAGGTTGAGGTCATGAGAATATTCATTTCATAATAGTAGCTTGGTTACTTAGGCTATGGCCCACCGAGGGGAGAAATTCTGATCTTCGCTGAAAGAATGTCAACTTTAAGGACCCTATCTGCCTGCCATGTCATTAGGGGACCAGCATGGAAACCATTAGATTAATTTAATAGATGCTTATAAATCATATATCAACATTTGTATAGTAGTGACTCTCTACAGAAATGCCAGCAGGGGTTGTACAAAGCATGTCACTTGTGGGAGAGGCATCAGTGGGAAGCATCAGGGGGCTGAAGTCTCCTGATACAAACAAAATAATAATAGCTTCCCCCAGGGTCTCAATGACAACGCAGATGAGGTCTTTAAAGTTTAACTGCCCCTCTGGAGAAGCTAGACAGTTTCATGCCCTGGGCAGGAAACCAGAGAAGGGACTAAGCAGTTAGGCAAGCTTAAGGATGAAAGAGAAATGGTTTTCTATGAGTGGCATATACAATAAGTTTATTTTATTTTATTTTTGGTTAGTTCCTTTTCTTTTTTTAAAAAATATTTTTATTATACCACTATTAGATATACAACTACAAGATGTTCATGTTTGAGTTTTGGTTCTACAGTGTTCCAACACCCATCCCTCCACCCCTGCCCATCTCCCATCACCAATGTCCCCACCTCCCTCCCCCTTTCCCCAGCCTGCCTCCATGGCAAGTTCTTTATCTCCTTTCTCTCTCCTTCTTGTTTCCCTTTCTTACACATTGTAGATTGTAATATATTCTAGAACATGGTTGGTTCCACTAGTTTGATGTACTGGGTCCGGACCAATAAAATGGCAGCTAATATGGTGAGCGAGTCTCATCCAGCTGCTTCTTAGGCCCTAAAGAGGTGATGGACCCACTCCCAAAATCCATCTTGCCTCCTGGGAGCCTCATGGTCAGCTGAGCTAGGGAGAGCTGGATGGCAGCTCTCCCCTGTGCGTCTGAGTCTCTGCATCATGGCTGAGAGCCCTGGAGGCAGTTCGTGGATGGGGTCACCAGGCTTCCATGATGGGTCAGGGAGGGGAAGAGGTACCCCAGCTCCATCTCCAGGAATGCCTAGTGACTTCCGCCTTCGAGAGCCACCTACCTGGGCTCGAACTTGGCTGCTCTGAGCTGGTCTTGAGATCAGTGTCTCTTGCGTGGGTTCTGATGAGCTGTGGGGTCTGGACAGTGATAATGGTGACTATTATGGTGAGAGAGTCTCATCCGTCTGCTTCCGAGGCCCTACGGAAGTGATGGGCCAACTCCTAAAACCCATCTTGCCTCTTGGGAGCCTCATGGTCAGTTGAGCTAGGGGAGAACCAGATGGCAGCTCTCCCCCATACATCTGAGTCTTTCATCTTTCTCTCTATCTCTATTTCTGTCTCTGTATTTCTCTCTCTTCTCCTACACCTTGTGACTTGCCTTATGTTTTATGATGCAATTATCTATGTGTATATTCAGTAATGATTTTAATGTGACATTATAGTTCCTCATTCCCCATCAACCTCCCCAGTTTGTTACAACTACAATGATTATTATGTTGTTCAGATGTGAAAGATCCTGGGAAGGACCTGGTCCTAGCCTACTTTGTTATCTAAGCCTCTTGCATGGCTGCGCACTGTTCTTCCTATGTTAGACCATCCACCATCCAGGGCCCACAGGGCAGAGCCCTGGGGGTGTAGACAAGCCTCTATCTTGTCTGCTACCTGCCAACACAGCCGGGAACCACAGCCACACCTGCAACACCTGAAGTGGCAGGTGGCCCTGGTTCCTTTTCTGTCCTGAAGCCTGAAGATGTGTGATATTTACATGTAGGGGAAGAGGGTGAGTAGGAAAATTTGGAGGACCCCTGGAGTGGAGCAGCAGGAGTTAGCATTGCTGGGACTTTTTCCCTTTTTACAGAGAAAGTGGCTGAAGGGGATCAAAGACATGAGGGTATATGCAAAAAAGCAGTGAAGCTAAGTTAGGATGAGGTAGCCAGAGAAAGAGTTAGAGATGGAAAGGGAGAAATTTGGGAACTGGAGGCTGGTTGGATGAAATCCTTCAGACATTTAGCACCTGTGTGGGAAGAAGTTGAAACTAGCCAACAGTCAGGGCTGGAAAGCAAAACAGAAGAGAGCTAGACCCCAGCAGCTAGAATCTCTCTGGTTCTTGATCTCTTGGAGATATTCTGGAATCCATGGTCGTGACACATCCCAGGGCTGTTGTAGCAGGAACACTAGCTCTGGGTGCCCTCTATGGTAACTCTCTATCCTGAGTGGGACCAGGGAGGGGCTTTGACTGGCCAAACCAATCCATAGTTGGAAAAGTAAGATAGATGCTCTTCCACAGTAAGTAGGTCATGCTTGGCTACTGCTTGGATGCTGGGTCACATTTTGAGCAATGTTTTCAGTGATGAAAGTGATATTCTGATCTCTCTCTGTTCCTCTGAGCTCACTAGCTGAGCACAGCTATCCATGAGGATAGGCATTAGTTCTTGGATTCTTAAAACTATAATTCTTATATGGTTATGATACCCTGAGTTATTTTTTTATTTTTTATTTTTTTAAATTTTATTACACCATTTTTAGACATACAATTGCAATATGCTCATGCTTGAGTTTTGGTTCTACAGTGTTCCAACACCCATCCCTCCACCCAAACCCATCTCCCATCACCAATGTCCCTACCTCCCTCCCCTCCCTCACCCCAACTACTTGGCGGGTTCTGTATATCTTTTCTCTCTTCTCTATCTCTCCCTCCTGCCTACCTTTCCTACACATCGTAGAATGCAGTACATTAAAGGACATAACTGTTTCCACTAGTTTGATGGCCGCTTGACATAGGAGCCTCATGTTCAGGGTCCGGACAGCAAAAACGGCTGCTAATGTGGTGGGTGAGTCTCATCCGGCTGTTTCCAGGACCCCCCAGAGGTGATGGGCCAACACCCAAAACCCTTCTGTCCTCCTGGGGGCCCCATGGTCAGCTGAGCCAGGGGAGAGCTGAGTTCCAGCTGCGTCTGAGGCTCTGCATGCTATGGCTGGTCGCCAAGGGCAGCTTCTGGGCAGGACCACAGGGCTCAGACAAAATGGAGAGGGGAAGTGCCAACCCCAGCTCCATCTGACTAATTCCCGGTGATTCCCACTCTGGTACCTGCCTACCTGGGCTCAAACTCGTATTGCTCTGTTAATCTGATCTTGAGGTCAGTGTCCCACCTGGGCGGGCCCCGATGTGCTGCAGTGTCTGGAGAGCAAAAATGGCGGCTGATGTGGTGGGCGAGTGTCATCCGGCTGCTTCCGGGAACCCCTAGAGGTGATGGGCCCACTCCCAAAACCCATATGTCCTCCTGGGGGCCTCATGGTCAGCTGAGCTAGGGAGAGCCGAGTTCCAGTTCCCCCACCTGCTCTTGAGGCTCTGCGTGCTATGGCTGGTTGCTCCAGGGCAGCTCATGGGCGGGGGCCACTGGGCTCAGACAAAATGGAGAGGGGAAGAGGCCACCCCAGCTCCATCTGATGAATTCCTGGAGAGTCCTGCCTCTGGGAGCTGCCTACCTGGGCTCGAATTTGTTTTGCTCTGTTAATCTGGTCTTGAGGTCATTGCCCTCCTGGGTAGGCTCTAATGTGCTGCAGAATCCAGACAGCGAAAATGATGGCTAATGTGGTGGGTGAGTCTCATCCGGCTGCATCAGGTACCCCCAGAGGTAATGGGCCAACACCCAAAACCCATCTGTCCTCCTGGGGGCCCAATGGTCAGCTGATCCAAGGGAGGGCTGAGTTCCAGCTCCCCCAGCTGCATCTGAAACTCTGCATGCTATATCAACTTCTCCAGTTTGATGCAAATAGAATGTTGAAGTGTACAAATGTGAAAGATCCTGAAAGGACCTGGTGCTAAAATCCATTGCGTCTAAGATTAAATCGCTCGGTGGAGCCCCCCTCCCCCCCCTCCCACGCGCGCCTGCGCAGCCATGAATCTGGAGTCTCTGTCTTGTGGGGTTGGCTGTGGTGGCTGGAGCTCAGGGTCCCACCCACTGAGCCTGGAGGCTGGGGACTGGGAGGAGGCCCCCAATCCTTACTCTGAGTGCAGCAGGCATGGCCACTTGCATGGCGAGCAGGCCTTAGGAGCCATGTAGGACACGACCAGGCCCTGGCCCAGCCTTTTGTCTTTTTGCCGTGAACTCCATAGGGCCGCTCACCATGAGGCCGAGCTGCGCAGCCGTGAATCTGGAGTCTCTGTCTTGTGGCGGTTGGCTTCGGTGGCTGGAGCTCAGGGTCCCACCCACTGAGCCTGGAGGCTGGGGACTGGGCGGAGGTCCCCAATCCTTGCTCCAAGTCCAGCAGGCGTGGCCTCCTGCATGGGGGAGCAGGCCCTAGGAGCCATGTAGGACACCGACCAGGCGCTGGCCCAGCCTTTTGCATTTCCGCTGTGAACTCCATAGGGCCGCTCACCATGGGGCAGAGCTGCGCAGCCGTGAATCTCTACCCTGAGTTATTGACAAGGTGAGTACTTAAAGAATAAAATTGCAGGTGAAAAGTGGGGTTCAGAGCCAACTTGCTTTAGGGTAGGTGTTTTGTTTGGGGGGTGCTCTCAAGAAGTGCCCAGTGGACCACCCCTAGTGAAACTTGGACAACTGGAGCAGACAGCTCAATTCCACATCCCAGGGAAGCAGTGCTGCCCAGGCCCTGCAGTTTAGAGAAGCACAAGGCCAGCCCCAGCGGTGCTTATGTACTACCAGTACCATTAGTGCTCCTGGCAGTGCTCCGGGGCATAAGGGTAATTTTAGGCCTTCTACTTATAATGTGGGGGGCACCAAGAATTTCTGTCTGGGAGGGGTATTGTTGCCTAGAAAGCTATTCCAAGGAGAGCTTTTGTACTGGGTCTGAATGAGCATGGGTGTCTTCAGTGTCGGCTGTAAGTGCTGGCACTTGACCTTCAACTTCCCAGGTGTTGCTTGGCGTAAGAACTGATTTTGGAGCAAGGTTTTTCCAGTGTTTAGATCACTAGGTGTGGGCAGGAAGAACAATGTTTGCTGCCTTTATTGTGTTTCTTAGCTTTGTCTTTAGGCAGGGACTTCAAAATGGAGCAGAATAAAAAAGCTGTTTTATACATATTGTAAAACCGTAATGACTATTATAGCTTAAATTGCCTTGAAGGCAATGTACGAGGAGCAGGGGAACAGCAGAGGGAAATGAAGCCCTGGCATAGGATCTTTTACTGTGAATTAAGGCAGAGCTGATAGTATCTGTAAACTGGAACCATAAAACTTGAGGAAAACTTCATCCTGAGAAGTATTAGAGGTTTGGGCTCTCACTAACTGCCCAGGGCACCCATCTTGAACTGAACAGTAAACACACACAGCTTCTACCAAGGGTGATTGTCAACTCATAGCAAACACGATGGTAGGGGGCAGGGTGCACAATTCCTTAGGAAACTGGTTTCACTTACCTTTGCAAATCTGTAGTGAGAGACACTTGGGGGCATCGCTGACCATGAACTAAGGCTCTAGCCACTGATTCCAAGACCCTACACTTTTGTTTATGACTGGAATGTTAGATACTCAGAACTTTGCTTCAAAGCAAAGAATGGCCTCACACAAGACTCTGAGACTGTCACAACCCCATGTTCTAGGAAGGACTCTTGCTAAATAGAGACATTTCTCTCCTAAGCATGGTAAATAAATTCTACCACAATTAAGTCCTACTGAACCTAAGTCTCCAGCTGAATTCATGTTCCTGATCTAGGCATCTATGAATGGCCTTGGGAGGACACTCCAATTTTCTGTTTTCCCCTCAGATATCACTTCTTTGCAATGGTCTCTGGCACTAATTTTAGAAAAGTATTTTTCCTGGAATCGCTGAGAGTCTGTTTATGAAATTTTGGGTATGAAGCTATTGCTTTAATATCTATACTGAATTTTTTGAGTTCTCTAAAAAGATGATGAGAGATTTGGAGACATGAAGCATCTATAATCCATCCCAATGAGAGGAAGATAAGGGATACCTGCAGAAAGAACCCCCATGTGCTCTCTCTTTATGCTTCAAGAATTTTCTGACTTTGTGGAGACAGAGAGATAGCTTAAAGGGCTGCTCTGCCTGCTGGAGGCATGGGCTCAATTCCCAGCACCACATGGTCCTCCTGCTGGGACCAGCCCAAAAGCACTGAACTAGGAGTAGCTTCTGAGCACCAGTGGGTATAATTCAAAAACAAAACAAAACAAACAAAGAATTCTCTCATTTTAACCTTCATTTGGAGTTTGGATTCACAAAGGGAATGTATTTTGTTTTATAAGCTTGATCCTTTTGGACTTTCATTTGCAAAAGGATTTAATCCTTAGACTAAAATTTCTCTTTAATTTGGTGATATAGAGGCATTTTAATGATTGGAATATCTTTGCATTGTCAAAACATATGATTGTAGAACCTCTGATGAGTTATATTGGAAGACATGCTTTAGTATGAGAAATAGAAAAGGGAGCAAATTATTAGCACTGGATTAATGTAATATAATGTGCTGGTTAGATGTATTTTTTGAAATTGGTAGCTAATTATATATTTCTACCTAAAGACCCAGAAGTATCGATAAATCTAACTTGAGTCTGACGCCTTAGACCACTCGGCCATTCTGACACTGATAAAGAAATCTAGTAAGTGCTATTGGGAATGGGTTCATGTATGTGGAAATAAGACTTTCTATAGAACACAATATTGTTGCTCCCCTATGTCTATGCTGGGAGTTCCCATAAGGTAACATTACTAGCTCTTTTCTGCTAGGGTGCATTTGGTGCAGTCCTAGATCCCACATGCTAATATACTTTCTTGGTTTCTAACTATAGAGGAGATACATTCTAGTCATGTACCAAGCATAACAGACCCTGTTCATATAGGAACTTTTGCAGTCAAGCACTATCTATGGTGTGGCTTAGTGGAATGGAAAGGACCAGAACAAACCAGACTATCTGAGTGAGTCATGTCTGCCTACAGAGCTGCTGATGTGATCACTCATTTTTATCTGTCTGATAATCTATCTTACTTTCTTTTGAACAGAAAAAACATAGTGCATTTATTGTAAAACTGACTTGAAGTTTTGGTTTCTGAGTCTCCATAAGAAGAGGAACATGGAGATTAGGGAAAGGAAGCATTCCCAAAGTTGGAGCCAGAACAGTGTTCAGTGTTCTTGGAAGCAGTACGACAACCCCAATGACTACTAAGAACTTTAAAATTTGTTCTAAAACCTGAAAATGTTTGCCTTGTGTGATAATGTGATCTATAATAAAAGATAATCTCTTAAATCCTCATCTTATTTCTAGCTCAGAGCTCCTCAGACCCTCAGAAGGTCCAATAAGGACAATGATTAAGGCATCTTTTGCTACCTCAGTGGCGCACATTGGGAAAGCACCCAAGGACTGGGGTTGCTTAGAAGATTGGAACTCGGTGCTTTTCTTTCAACCTCTTAAGAGAGGAGAGAAGGGGCCGGAGCAATAGTCCAGCGAGTAGGACATTTGCCTTATATGCGGCCGGCCTGTGCCAGCCCAGGTTCGATCTCTGGCATCCCATATGGTTCCCGAGCACTGCCAGAAGTACTTCCTAAGTGCAGAGCCAGGAGTAACGCCTGAGCATTGCCGGGTGTGACCCAAAAAAGCAAAAAAAAAGAGAGAGAGAGAGAGAGAGAGGAGAGAAACTAGAGGTTTCATTGACTACTAATGTTTAATGACTTAATTGACCATGCCTGTTAATGAAGCCTCTGTATAAGCTCCAGAGTATACGGTTCAGAGACCTTGCAGATTGGAGAACATATAGAGATTTGGAGAAAGTGATGAGTTGAAGAGCATGTGGGTACTCAGAGTCCTTTGCTTGTATCTTTCCCTGTGTGTCTCTCCCAGCTATGTTTGGAGTTAGCATCTTTTATAATAAACCAGAGATTCTAGTAGTAAAATGTTTTTCAAAGTTATGTGAGCAAATTAAGTGAACTCCAGGACTGAGTCATTAGAACGTACTTCCAGGAGTGCCAAGAGCAAGTTGGGGAGGTGTGGGGAAGGAAGGCAGTGCTGTAGCACTGAGTCCTGAACCTGCAGGAAGCTGATACTATCTCTAGGTAGACAGTATTGGAATTGGATTGCATACTGGACAACCAGTTGGTGTCGGAGAGTTGCTTGGTGTTATAAAAGTCAATTAGAAATTGGGTGCAGAAATTGTAATGTTTCGGGTGACTTGTATAACGTGGGAGAAAGAGAGGTGGCAGCCTTTCAGAGAGTCTACCACTTTTTTTACCCACCCTGGTCACTTGGGAAGTGCCAGGGAAAGTCTGGTGAACGTGTGCTTTGAGCACATGCATGCACAGACTTTTTCCTCACCAGCTCCCCATGGCAGTTGTAAAACTGTACCTGAGATCCACTTGGTCTAAACAGCATTTGCAGAACTTGTCCCTGCCACCTGGTTTCTCAGGGAGCTGTGGAGCGCAAGCTGGAGCAAGGAATTGCTCTTTGCAGGAAAAGGAAAATAATTCAAGTAAGGTAAATTTATTTGGAAAATAGAAATGGAGAGAAATAGAGTTTTGCACAAGAGAGAAGGACTTCTTCAGAGTGTACTGATCCAAATCTCAAGATGAAGAACATGCGCCATGAAGTGACAGAGCACACAGCTCAGGCAGAGATGTGGGTCATCTCCCTAGAATGGGGGAAAGGTGCCTTTTCCTCTGTCAAGTTTATGTAGTTTTCCGAAACTGTACCTCCATCCTCCAGTTTGCTATGAGGGTGGTTGTCTAGAGACAGAATGTGGAACTGTTGATGGTTTTCTTTGACATTCTCAGTATAGCCTTTGTCGAATGTTGGACCCTCTCCCAAAGTCATGCTCTGTATCCATGCCATGTGGGTGGGATACTCTTGTAGTAGTAGCGTCTCATCTCATGCATTTATTGATGAACCCGGAACGGGAAAAGATCAGCTTTTCTGCTGGGTGGAGTCCTAGTTATCATTTGCAAAAATATAAGAAGATATTTAAAGATTTATGGGTTTCAAGAAATTTTACCAAGAAACTGGATTAGAAGTCTGAAAATGAAGCTTTGACTAATAAATAAATTCACTTAATGTTCTAAGAAGATCTGAAAACAGTATGACTAAATGAAATGCTGAGTGGGACTAGAACCCAATAGAAGACCAGGAGACTTCGTTCAAGACTTGACTTTATGGCTAATTTCGCCAACATAATCTTCTCCATGTCCATCCATTTATAGGCAAATATGACCAAAACCCAAATATGAACTTTTTGATTGTATATCTTTGTAATTATAAAAAATAAAAAATTAAAAAAAAGACTTGGCTTTACAAGCTACTCTTAGATAATAAAACAAAACTCTCAGATAATAAAGCAAAACAAAACAAGAAAAACAAACAGAAAAAAAATCACAAATCAATCAATCAATCGACAAAATCAGGAGCCAGAGAGCTAGTGCAGTGGGGAAGACACTTGCCTTACAGGCCACCTCACCCCCACCACAAATAGTCCCCCACGCCCTACCAGAAGAGATTCCAGAGTGCAGAGCCAGAAGTAACCCCCGAGCTCTGCCAGGTGCGGCTGTTAAAACACCCTCTCTCCCCAGAAAGCCAAGTAAATAAAAAATTAAATTAGCAGGGCAAGTTATCTTCAGGGAGTCAATGCGAACAAACCGGTTCATGAGTTCTCAGTAGCAGCACAGGCAGGTTCTGCCTGGAGCCCCAGTACACAAGACAACACACACGGATTTCTTCTGGTCCCTTCTTAAACCCTTGTGCCAGACTTAGAAGTTGGGTGAGTCCAGGCCTTGGAGTGCAGCCCACATTTGTTCCTGGAAAAAAAATCCCTCCATGTCTGCTTTTTGCTTCTGGCCCCTCCCGCAATGGGCACCCTGGGAACCCCAAAGGCAGGTCAAGGTAAGTGTAACTTATATAGTTTTGCATAAGAAAATAAATTCTAAAGTTAATATGACACCTTTCAAGTATAGTATAGTCTTATGTTGTTTCTGCAGATCAAAATGGAATGGGGTGGAGGATGGAAATAGAAATCTTTATTTTTTTTTCAAAATTTATTTTAACACCTAAGTGCATATTTCAGCATCTCCTGAACCGTGTTAGATCATGGACACTACAGTGAATGTCACAAGTTCTGGTGTCAATGAACTTGAGGACAAAGAGAAAGAAAGACTTAGAGTGTTACAATAAATAGTGAAATAGAGGTACAAATGAGTTGTAATTTGTAAGGTCCAATTTGCTGAATTTCATGCAAAGCATCATGTTTCACCTGCACATTTAATTTGCACATTTTACTTATGCCCAATTTTATATTTATCTCAGGGGGAGAAGCTGAATTTGTTTAGTATATTACCAAAATGTATGTGGAAGTGTTCTTGGAGTAACTACCCTGGTCTCCTTTGTTTCCTTAAATTAACACATCATGGCCAGTGACTATTATTAAGTTGATGGAGTCTCATTAGGTCTTTGATCTGAAATGCTCCTTCCAGTTTTCTTCCATGAATTACTTCCACAAGCAGTTATTGTCAATTTAAGAGGAAACACCTAAGCCAGTGTGTCTCAAACTTTAAAGCTTGCAAAGAAAAACCTGAGAGACTCACAGACATGGGGCAGAGCTGCTACTGGCTCTCCCCTGTGCTCAACCGCTCATGAGGCACCCAGGAGGGATGGCAGGTTTTAGCCCTGGCCCGCCACCCCAGCAGAGCCTTGCAACAAGCTAGACAACCCCCACTCCATGAGGGCCTCCATTTTCCACATCCGGACTTCCCTCTCGTCAGAACTCCACCCAGCAGACCAGCCTATCACAGCCCGGCTCAAGCGGGCCGCTTGTGGCCGCATGGCTCATCAATAAATGCTGGATTTACAGATGACTACAAGAGTATGCTACACCGACGGCAGAGCCTGGCAAGCTACCCATGTTGTATTTGATATGCCAAATACCAGTAACAATTTTAGACCTCATTCCCATGACTTGATGGAATGGTTTGAGGCTCTTTATGTTCCTGGAGCAAGCAGGGGCCCTTGGGCTCTACTAGCATGAGACAGGACATATGGAGATGTTACTGGTGCCTGCTCGAGCCAATTGATGATGAACGGGAAGACAGTGATACAGTGATAAAAAATAACCTGGGATTTGCTAAAAACAGATTCTGATTGCAGTGAGTCTGAACTTCTGTACTTTCTAACAAACTTTCAGGTAATGCTGATGCTGCCAATTCTTGGGACACACTACAAATAGCAAGATTACATGTTAAAACAAATTGGACATGCCACTCCAGCCGTGTACTTCAGTAACACAGTGCATGGTTAGCCTATATGAGGCTCTGGGTTGAGCCCTACCTTCCCACCTCCACATACAGACAAAACAAACAAAAAAAGGTAACAGGATACATATACATCTTAGTTGTGTCTTTTGATAACTGTCCTTTTGAAAACCTTATGGTCTAGTTATCAGGACTCCTCTGCACTGTTTCAGAGTTCTAGTTGATCCCTTGAAACATACACACACACAAACACACACAGAGCAATAAACAGTGTATATTAATATTTCAGTTTGTGATACCATCACCAAAATACAAGTAGTAGGTAGTTTAAACAATAGAAGTGCATTTTCCCATAATGCTGGAAGCTGGAAGTTGGTAATCAGACTGCGGGCACAATTGGTTTCTGTTCTCCCTTCCTGGATTGTCGACTGCAGGGGAGAATAATGAGCTCAGTTTTGTTTGCTCATTTGTTTTTTTTAGAGACACACCTAGTAGTGGTCAGGGCTTACTCCTGGCTCTGCGTTCAGGAATCACTCTGGCAGGCCCTGGGACTATATGTGATGCTGGGGATCAACCCTGGGTTGCGCATAGGCAAGGCAAACACCCTACCTACTGTGCTATTGCTCAGCTCCTATCTTCCTCTTTTATGGCTACCAACTCCAAAGAGGTTCCCCTGTTCCCATAACCTCATGTAAACTTAATTTTCTTCCATGGGTCTCACCCATCTTCAGTCATTGCATTGGGCATTAGGGCCTCACATGTAAGTTTTGGGGGAGCACTTTCACATTTATGCCACAGCACCACTGGTTCCAGATAAGCCTCTTTGCTCTCAGAGTCACCCTTTATTAGATCAGGATAGACAGAGTGTCAGTGGTGGGACATGGTGTGTGCTATAATGGCATCTTTTCAGGACTTGAGGAGAATGTCCCACCGCCCTAGGACTAAGCTGGATGCTTGTGGCAGCATGCATTAGGGAAGAGAACATTCCTTCCAATGATTTTATAGATGGGACACAATTATTTGGAGTGGGCACCTGGAAGGCATAGCTTCTTCCTTCCAGACTCCAGTTTTATTCCATTTAGTCAAAATTAATATATCCTAGCCTGAGGGAACACACACTGTACTAGAGAGCTTTGCAAACATGGATGTTCTCTTAATCAGTAGAAAACAACAATAGAGATTGGCACAAAAAGTGGATTTTGTAAAACAATTTGAAAATGAGGATTAGGTTTTTCTCTGCATACATTCTGAACAAAATTGGTGGCAGGGAGTCACCGAATGGGAGAAATTCCATTGTATTCATTTGTAAACTCAGAGTTAGGAGAAGCCACCATGATAGTTCTGATCTCATAGGGGCCAAAGGATCTTTTCTCAAGCACTTTTCTGGCCTTGGGTAAAACTTTTGACATTATTCCTCCCCCTTGTTGATAACTATGTTGTCTGTTGGTCTACAGAGTGAAGAAGCAGGGCTTAGAGTTGTAGAGTCAGAATAGCTGTGATGTGTCCCCTCCAACCACCTCTGGCAATATCATAGGTTGGAATCCTAACCCCAACACTTCAACAGGGCATTTGATTTTTGGATATTGGATTTTTAAGGAAGTAGATAAGGTTAAGTAATATCTTTATGGTGGGCATGACTCTAGAAGGATTGATGTTGTTATAAGAAAGACTAGAATAAAGACACAGAATGAAGGTCAAGGCCCAGCAGATCCCCGCTCTTCCCACCAGGTGCGTTCCTGCAGTGGGCAACCCCTGAGCCACTCTGCTCCAGGAGAAAAGGCTCCAGCTTTGAGAATGGGACCAAGCCACACCCAGCGTCGTCAGACTTCCCACCTGACACCATCCAGGCCCGATGCCCAGCAGATCCCCGCGCTCTTCCCACCAGGTGTGTTCCTACCATGGGCAGCCCTTGAGCCACTCTGCTCCAGGAGAAAAGGCTCCAGCTTTGAGGACGGGACCAAGCCCCACCCAGCGTCGCCGGACCTCCCACCTGACGCCATCCAGCCCCAACACCCAGCAGATCCCCTTGCTCTTCCCACCAGGTGTGTTCCCACGGCGGGCAGCCCCTGAACCACTCCGCTGCTTTTTTTTGAAAAATTAAACAAGATCGACAAGCCACTGGCAAAACTTGTAAGGATAGGGAAAGAGAGAACCCAAATAAACAGAATCAGAAATGAAAATGGTGACATCATAACAGAAAAAAAACAGAAATCCAAAAGATCATCAGAGGTTATTTTGAGAACCTGAATGGCACAAAACATGAAAACCTAGAAGAAATGGATATATTCCTGAAGTCCTATAACCTCCCATGATTGAAACAAGAAGACCTCCAATACTTAAATAAGCCTATCACCATCGAGGAAATTGAAATAGTAATTAAAAGTCTGCCCAAACACAAAAGCCCAGGTCCAGATGGGTTCACTGGCGAATTCTACCAAACCTTTAAGGAGGACCTACTGCCAGTCCTGTTCAAGCTCTTCCAGGAAATAGAAGAAACAGAAACACTCCCAAACAGCTTTTACGAGGCGCATATCACCCTGATACCCAAAGCAGGGAGAGACAACACAACGAAGGAAAATTACAGACCAATCTCCTTGATGAACACAGATGCTAAGATCCTCAACAAAATACTAGCAAACAGAATCCAAAGACTCATCAAAAATATCATACATCATGACCAAGTAGGATTCATCCCGGGAATGCAAGGATGGTTCAACATTCACAAATCAATCAACATAATACATCATATCACGATCACGATCACGATCTTCCCGTTAATCATCTATTTGCTAGAGCGGGCACCAGTAATATCTCCATATGTCCTGTCTCATGCCAGTAGAGCAAAGGGCATCGGCTTGCTACAGGAACATAAAGAGCCTCAAACCATTATATTAGGTCATGGGAATGACCTAATATAATTGTTACTGGCATTTGGCATGTCAAATACAACACGAGCAGCTTGCTAGGCTTGCCGTGCAGCGGGTAGGGCGTTTGCCTTGCATGCAGCCGGCCCATGCCGGCCAGGGTTCGATCCCCGGCATCCCATATCAATAAGAGAAAAAATAAAAACCATATGGTCCTATCGATAGATGCAGAAAAAGCATTTGACAAGATCCAGCATCCATTCATGATTAAAACCCTCCAGAAAATGGGAATTGAAGGAAGCTTCCTCAAGATAGTCAAAGCCATCTATCAAAAGCCCACAGCGAGTGTCATTCTCAATGGGTAAAAGTTGAAAGCCTTCCCCTTAAGATCAGGAACATGACAAGGTTGCCCTCTCTCACCTCTTTTATTCAATATAGTACTGGAAGTACTCGCCATAGCAATCAGAGAAGAAAAGGACATTAGGGGCACCCAGATAGGCAAGGAAGAAATCAAGCTATCATTTGCAGATGACATGACATTATACTGAGAGAACCCTAAATTCTAGACCCCAAAACTCTTAGAAGCAATAGATATGTACAGTAGAGTGGCAGGGTACAAAATCAATACCCAAAAGTCTGTGGCTTTCCTATACACAAATAACGAAAGAGAAGAAAGGGATATTAAGAAATCGATTCCATTCACAATTGTGCCACAGAAAATCAAATACCTAGGAATCAGCTTAACCAAGTGTGTAAAGGACCTATACAAAGAGAACTACAAGACACTGCTTCAAGAAATAAAAAGAGGACACGAGGAAATGGAAACACATTCCCTGCTCATGGATGGGGAGAATTAACATTGTCAAGATGGTAATACTCCCTAGAACTTTGTACAGATTCAATGCTGTTCCTATAAGGATTCCCATGACATTCTTTAACGAAATCGACCAAACACTCCTGAAATTCGTATGGAATAATAAACCCTCATGGATAGCTAAAGCAATCCTTGGGAAGAAGATTGGAGGCATCACCTTTCCCTCAAACTGTACTACAAAGCAGCAGTAATTAAAACAGCGTGGTACTGGAATAAAAACAGACCTGTGGACCTATGGAATAGAGTTGAGTATCCTGACACCCACCCTCAAATACATGATCAGTTAATCTTTGATAAAGGTGCAAAGAGTCCAAACTGGAGTAAGGAAAGTCTCTTCAACAAGTGGTGCTGGGAAAACTGGACAGCTACATGTAAAAAAAATGAATTTGGACCTGTGTCTAACACCTTGCACAAAAATCAGATCAAAATGGTTTAAAGATCTCAATATCAAACCTGATTCCATAAAGTACGTTGAAGAAAATATAGGAAAAACCCTCCACGGCAGTTAAGCTAAAGACATCTTCAAAGGTGAAACACCATTAACAAAGCAACTAGAAGAAAAGATAAACATATGGGACTACATGAAACTGAAGAGCTTCTGCACCCTCGAAAGAAACAGTGACCAAGATAGAAAGACAGTCCACAGAATGGGAAAGAATATTCACCCAATACCCATCTGATAAGAGGTTAATATCCAGGATATATCAGGCACTGGTACAGCTATATAAGAAAAAAAAACAGCCAACCCCATTAGAAAATGGGGAGAAGAGATGAACAGAAACTTTGACAAGGAAGAAATTCGAATGGCCAAAAGGCATATGAAAAAATGCTCATCAAAGAGATGCAAATCAAAACAACAAGGAGATATCACCTCACACCACAGAGAATGGCCCATATCCAAAAGAGTAAAAGCAACAAGTGCTGGCGTGGATGCGAGGAAAAGGGGACTCTCATACATTGTTGGTGGGAATGTCAACATGTACAACCTTTCTGGAAAACAATATGGACATTCCTCCAAAGACTAGACATTGAGCTCCCCTTTGACCCAGCCATACCACTCCTGGGAATATACCCTGGGAAGCCAAAAACACACAGCGGAAACACAATCTGCACTTTTATTTTCATAGCAGCACTACTCACAATAGCCAGAACCTGGAAACAACCAGTATGCCCGAGAACTGATGACTGGATAAAGAAACTTTTGGTACATCTACACAATGGAATACTATGCAGCTGTCAGGAAAAATGAAGTTATGAAATTTGCCTATAAATGGATGGACATGGAAAGAATCATGTTGAGTGAAATTAGTCAGAAGGAAAGAGAGAGACATAGAATGACTGCATTTATTTGCATGACATAAATATACCAGGTAATCTTACCAAAAGTGGAAATGACCACAAGCACGTGGGAGTCAGAGGTTAGGTAAGATAGAGAAAGGAACATGTGTGAATAAATGTCAAAAGGTTTGATACCAACATAGAACTGAACATTAAATACAGACAAAAATGCAAATGATGGCTTCTAAGTGTACGTAGTGCAACCCACAATGTGTAGGAGAAGGAAGAGAGAGAGAGGGAGAGAGAGAGGAGATGAAGAACCTGCCATTTAGGCAGGACGTGGGAGGGGAGAGGGAATTGGGGACATGGGTGGTGGTTGAGGGGCACTGGTGGAGGGCGGGGTGCTGGAACACTCTGTGACCGAAACCTCCAAACGTGAACAACGTTATAATTGTTTATCTCACGGCAGTATAATAAAATGTTAAAAAAAATAAAGAAATGACAGAATGAAGGCCAAGTGAAAACAGGAAGAAAATGTTTTTTGAAAACCAAAGCAACTTGTTGATCTTAGACTTCTACTTTCTAGAATTATGAGAAAAGGCCTTCTGTTGGTTATTTGGTTATTCCACCTATCTGACATATTTTCTTATGGCAGCTATGGACAACTAACACAGACCCTTGCTTCTGAAACTGAAGCATATCCCTGAACTTATTGAGCAGAACATGGTGTGATGGCAAGTTCTTCTGGGGTTTCAGTTCAGAATTTTCATTACTTACAATGAAGGAGTCCTTATTTCTAGAGGATTAATGAACAAGTGGATCCAGCTAATAAAAAGAAGGAGGGAAAATATATCTGAAAGCACAGAGGCACAGAACTCCAAGAATGACTAGAGTTGCAGCAAAATGCAAGATTTCATATTTTCTTATAATCTTGTTCCACTGTGTATATACCCCCATAACTTTTTTATTCACTTGTGTTGTTGGGCTCTTGGGTTGTTTCCACATATTGGCTATTGTAAACCATACTGTAAGGAACATGGGTGCGCATATATCTTTTTTGAATTAGTGATTTTGTGGTTTTGGTATGGAGGCTAAACAGTGGAATTACTGGATAATGTGACAGGTATATTTTCCATTTTTTAGAGACATTTTCATACTGTGTTGCAGAGTTTGAACCAGTGCATGTCTAGCCATGAACAAGGCTTCATTTTTTCACTCTATCCTCACCATCATCGTTATTGCCAGTCTTTTCAACACAGGCCATGCTCACTGCTGTGAGGTAATATCTCACTGTAATTTTGATTGACATTTCACTAATAGTAAGTGACTGAATTCTTTAAAAAATATGTTTATTTTCATTTAGCCATCATGAAATGACAAAGTTGTTCATAATCGGATTTCAGAAACACCGTATTTCAGCACCAATCGCGCCACTGGTGACCACTTCTCTCCATCAATACCCCTCCCTTATCCCCATTTGCTTCCCACCAGTCTGCTTCTACAAGAGGCATTTAAAAAAGTTTTTGTACTGTGGTTTATAGTACTATTGTTATAGTGTTTCTATATAATACTTTACCACCTTACAGCACCTCTTCCTTCTTCTGGTTGAAAGCTTCTCCCCAACACAGTTGTTACCCCTTTCCTGTCCCAGCCACAGACCCCTCAGTGACACCTATACTACTCAAGACCAATTTTCATGTTCTTTGTTTCCATTGTCTTTGGGTATTTATTCTTCCACCACTATGTTTCTTTATATCCCTCATAGAAGAATGCTAATTCTGTGTTGCTTTTTGCTTCCCCTAAATTCACTTAGCATGATACTCTCAGGTACCTTCATATAGCAACAAGTTTCATGATATCTTTTGTTATGGCTGAGTAATATTCCACTGTGTTTATGTACCATAAGTTTTTTTTTTTTGATAATGCTGATTTATTCTTTTTTTTTGTCAGTTTCTTTTTTTCTTAAATTTTTTATTTTTACAATTACAAAGATATACAATTGAAAAGTTCGTATTTGGGTTTTGGTCATACAGTGTTCCAGCACCCATCCCTCCACCAGTGCCCATTTCCCACCACCAACGTCCCGTTCTTCCCTCCCCCCCTCCCCCAGTCCTCCTCCATGGCAGGTTCTTTATTTCTTACCCTTTCTCTCTCTTTCTCTTTTCCTTCCCTTTCCAGACTATGGATTACAGAACATACATTAAAGGGTTGTCATGTGGATCTTTTTGCCTCTATTTAATGCTCAGTTCTAGGTTGGCATTAGTACCCTTGATAATTGTTAGCACACTCTTCCATTTTCTGTCTTACTTAGCCTCTGACTCCCACATGTTTGTGATAATTTCCACCTTTGACAAGACCTCCTGATATATGTTTCACTTGACCTTGGATATTGGTATCATAATATGTACATATATATTTATGTTATGCAAATAAATGCAGTCATTCTGTATCTGTCTCTCTCCTTCTGGCTAATTTCACTCAACATGATCTTCTCCATGTCATCCATTTATAGGCAAATTTTATAACTTCATTTTCCTAACAGCTGCATAGTATTCCATTGTGTAGATGCACCAAAGCTTCTTTATCCAGTCATTGATTCTCGGGCACTCTGGTTGCTTCCAGATTCTGGCTATTGTGAATAATGCTTCTATGAACATAAAAGTAGGGATGGTGTTTCTGCTGCGTATTTTTGGTTTCCCAGAGTAGATTCCCAGGAGTGGTATTGTTGAAGTTTCTGTTCATTTCTTCTCCCCATTTTTTGATGGGGTTGTTTGTTTTCTTCTTGTAAAGTTCTACCAGTGCCTGATATATCCTGGATATTAACCCCTTATCAGATGGGTATTGGGTGAATATTTTTTTGCCATTCTGTGGACTGCCTTTGTATCTTAGTCACTGTTTCTTTTGAGGTGCAGAAGCTTCTTAGTTTCATGTAGTCCCATAAGTTTATCTTTTCTTCTAGTTTCTTTGTTAGTGATGTTTCACCTTTGAAAATGCCTTTAGCTTCAATGTCGTGGAGGGTTTTTCCTATATTTTCTTCAATGTACTTTATGGATTCAAGTCTGATATTGAGATCTTTAATCCATTTTGATCTGATTTTTGTGCATGGTGTTAGACACAGGTCCAAATTCATTTTTTACATGTCGCTGCCCAGTTTTCCCAACACCACTTGTTGAAGAGGCTTTCCTTACTCCATTTTAGACTCATTGCACCTTTATCAAAGATTAACTGATCATGTGTTTGAGGTTGGGTGTCAGGATACTCAATTCTATTCCATAGGTCCACAGGTCTGTTTTTATTCCAATACCATGCTGTTTTAATTACTACTGCCTTGTAGTACAGTTTGAAGTTGGGAAAGGTGATGCCTCCCCATCTTCTTTTTCCCGAGGATTGCTTTAGCTATCCTTGGGGGTTTATTGTTCCACACAAATTTCAGGAGTGTTTGGTCAATTTCTTTGAAGAATGTCATCAGTATCCTTATAAGGACTGCATTGAATCTGTACAGAGCTCTAGGGAGTATTACCATTTTGACAATGTTGATTCTCCCCATCCATGAGCAGGGAATATGTTTCCATTTCCTTGTGTCCTCTTTTATCTCTTGGAGCAGTGTCTTGTAGTTTTCTTTGTACAGGTCCTTTACACACTTGGTTAAGTTGATTCCTAGGTATTTGATTTTCTGTGGCACAATTGTGAATGGAATCATTTCCTTAATATCCCTTTCTTCTCTTTCGTTATTTGTATATAGGAAAGCCACTGACTTTTGGGTGTTGATTTTGTATCCTGCAACTCTATGCGCCTATTGTTTCTAGGAGTTTTTTGGTAGAGAGTTTAGGGTTCTCTAGGTATAATATCGTGTCATCTGCAAATAATGATAGCTTGACTTCTTCCTTGCCTATCTGGATGCCCTTGGTGTCCTTTTATTCTCTGATTGCTATGGCAAATACTTCCAGTACTATATTGAATAAAAGAGGTGAGAGAGGGCAACCTTGTCTTGTCCCTGATCTCAGGGGGAAGGCTTTCAAATTTTCCCCATTGAAAATGATGCTCACTGTGGGCTTTTGGTAGATGGCTGTAACTATCTTGAGGAAAGTCCCTTCAATTCCCATTTTCTGGAGGGTTTTAATCATGAATGGGTGCTGGATCTTGTCAAATGCTTTTTCTGCATCTATTGAAAGGATCATATGGTTTTTATTTTTTCTTTTATTGATATGATGTATTATGTTGATTGACTTGCGAATGTTGAACCATCCTTGCATTCCCAGGATGAATCCTACTTGGTCATGATGTATAATCTTCTTGACGAGTCTTTGGATTCTGTTTGCTAGTATTTTGATGAAGATCTTCGCATCCGTGTTCATCAGGGATATTGGTCTATAGTTTTCTTTCTTTGTGTTGTCTCTCCCTGATTTGGGCATTCAGGGTGATATGTGCCTCATAGATGTTGTTTGGGAGTATTTCTGTTTCTTCTATTTCCTGGAAGAGCTTGAACAGGACTGGCAGTAGGTCCTCCTTAAAGGTTTGGTAGAGTTCACTAGGGAATCCGTCTCGACCTGGGCTTTTGTATTTGGGAAGACTTTTAATTACTGTTTCAATTTCCTCGATGGTGATAGGCTTATTCAGGTATTGGAGGTCTTCTTGTTTCAGCCGTGGGAGGTTAAGGACTTTAGAAATTTATCCATTTCTTCTAGATTCTCATGTTTCACGGCATACAGGCTCTCAAAGTAATCTCTGATGATCTTTTGGATTTCTGTAGTTTCTGTTGTGATGTCACCCTTTTTATTTCTGATTCTGTTTATTTGGGTTTCTCTTTCCCTGTCCTTACAAGTCTTGCCAATGGTTTGCCAATATTGTTTATATTTTTCAAAGAACCAGCTCTTGGTTTAATTAATTTTTTGGATTTTTTTTTTTTTTTTGGTTTCCAACTCATTGATATCCTCTCTAAGTTTTATTATTTCCTTTTTTTCTGCCTGGGTTGGGCTCCTTTTGCTGGTCTTTTTCTAATGTGTTCAGCTGTGTAGTCAGGTTATTTATGTGGGCCCTTTCTTGTTTCCTGATGAATGCTTCAGAGCTATAACGTTCCCTCTTAACACGGTTTTTGCCATGTTCCACAAGTCTTATAGTTGGTGTCTTCATTTTCATTCGTTTCCAGAAATCTTTGGATTTCCTGGTTATTTCTTTCTATGACCGATTTGTTGTTCAGGAGTGAGCTGTTCAGTTTCCAGGTGTTTGGTTTGACTCCCTATTTCTGTGTACGGTTAACTTTCATTTTTAGTGCATCATGGTCTGAAAAGAGAGCTGACACAGTTTATATCTTTTTTATTTTATGGAGGTATGCTTTGTGGCTCAGCATGTGGTTTATCTTGGAGAATGTTCCATGTGCACTAGAGAAAAATGTGTATTCAGCTTTTTTGCATGAAAAGCCCTTATATATTCACTAGCTCTCTTTCTTCCATTTCTTCCTTCAGGGCCAATATTTCCTTGGTGAGTTTCAGTCTTGTTGATCTATCCATTGTTGATAGAGCAATGTTGAAGTCTCCAACTATTATTGTGCTATTGTTAATGTCTTCTTTGAGGTATCTTAGCAGTTGTTTTATTGTATTTTGCTGGCCCCTCGTTAGGTGCATATATGTTTAGTAGTGTAATTTCTTCCTGGTGTACATACCCCTTAATTAATAAGAAATGGCCTTCGTTGTCCCTTCTAACCTTTTCAGCCTGAAGTCTATATTATCTGATACTACTATGGACACACCAGCCTTTTTGGAGGAGTTGTTTGCGTGGAAAATGGTCTTCCAACCTTTGACTTCTAGTCTGTGTTTGTTCTGATTATTCAGATGTGTTTCTTGTAGACAGCAGAATATTGGGTTCAATTTTTTAATCCATTTTGTCACTCTGTGTCTCTTAATTGAAGCATTTAGACCATTGACATTGAGAGAGATTATTGTCATCAGATTTTGTGCCATCTTTCTGTTTGTGCTTGTTGTGCTTTTGGGTTTGGTCGTATTACAGTAGACCCTCCAGTCCTTCTTTTAAAGTTGGTTTTGAGTCCATAAAGTTCCTGAGTTGTTGCTTATCCATGAGGTTGTGTATCTTTCCTTCATATCTGAATGTGAGTTCCCCCCGAGTAAAAAAATTCTTGGTGAGGCCTGCAGTTCGTTGAGCCTTTTCACAATATCCCACCATTGTTTTCAGGCTTGGAGTTTTTCATCAAAGAAGTCTGCTGTAAATCTTAGGGATGTTCCTTTGTATGTGATTTCCTTCTTTGATCTTGTTGCTTTCAGTATTCTATCTCTATCTATAGTTTTTGTCATTCTAATTAAGATGTCTCTTGGAGTATTCTTGTTGGGTTTTCTTTTAGCTGGTATCCTACGGGCCTCCTTGATCTTGAGGCAAGTGTTCTTTAGTTCTGGGAACTTTTCAGCAATTATGGCTTTTACAGTTTCTTCTTCATCAGGTTTTCTTCTTGCCCTTCTGGGACCCCAATGATCCATATGTTGTTTCTTCTGGCTTCATCCTGATTATCTCTTGTTGTCTGTTCGGTAATTGTGAGCCTTTTTTTCTATCTTCTGGTGTTGTGTAGAGAATCTTTGGAACTTCGTCTTCGAGATCACTGATTCTTTCTTCAGTAGCTATTATTCTGCTATGATGGCCTTCCACTCTGTTTTTCATTTCATTTATCTCATTTTTAATATCTGTCATTTCCATTTGCATTTTCCTCACTTCTTCTCTCATGTCCTCTTGTATTTTATTGATTTTGCATTCCATTGCTTTTTTTTGAGTTCCTTATCCATCTGTAACAATTCTTTGTGAAACTCCTTATCAGAGAGGTTATACAACTCATTGGTATTGCTTGGCTCATCTGGACTCGTGACTTCACTCACAGAGCTTGATGGAATTTTGTGTTGCTTTACCATTATGACTATTGCAGTTTACAAATGTGAGTTCTTGGGTGACTAGATAGTACAGTTAGTAGGTGCCTGGACTGTTTACAGAGTTTGGGTGGGTGGCAAGGATGTAGGAACAAAGGTTCACTGGTACCTCATGCATGATAGGTCGTAAGAGGGTGGCACGCTTTTGAGTTTTGGGATGAGGGTGTAGGGTTCTGGTCTGTTCCCTGGGGCTGATTGGATCTGCAGAGATGCAAGGATCACACACACACACACACACACACACACACACACACACCTGTGGGGGAGATTGCAGACGTTCCTGGAAGCGCCAGGGGCCATGGGGTCCGGGGTGAAACCAAGGCAGTTTGCCTTGATTCCCGTTGATGGAAGTTCCGGCTCTTCCCTGTGGCTGATTGGGTCCGCCGAGACGCAAGGATCACACACACACCTGTCAATGTACTATAAGTTTTTTTTTTTATCATGTTATCTATTATTGAATACTTGGGATGTTTCTAGATTTTAGCTTTGTGGGCAGTGCTGCAATGAACATAAATGTGCCAACATCTTTTCTCCTTTTTTTTTTTGCAATTAGGGTATATTTCAAGAAGTGGGGTTGCTGGGTTTAATGGAAGCTTAATTCCTAGATTTTTTTAGGAATGTAGATTTGATTGTCTGGAAAGGAAAGAGATGGGGAATAGGAGAATATTCATATAGGTTAAAATAATGTTTTTTATGGGGTCACATTAGGGTTCAGGGTCAGTGTTCAGAGCTGCAGAGAAGGTGGATCTTGTATGTGCTGCATGCTTCTTGCTGTGTTCACCAACTGTGTTCACCAATCATCGTCTTGGTAAGTTAATGGTAGATGCCTACCTACCATCTTTTTGAGGATTTGGTGACCAAAAAAAGAATTCTGCATTAGTTTCATAATGGCCCTTGGAACACTAGGTAATGATAAGGACTCACGTTTGCACTAACTACGCTTGCACTAACTTTGAAAAGGCTACGTTTGCACTAACTTTGAGTCAAATAACTTCATAGCTCATTCAACTAAAGTGCCCTTGGGCTATCTAAGTCGCCCGGCATGCTGTGAGGTTATCATGGGACTGGGAGATAATTTAAAGTTAATCAATGAGCTTGTTTTTCACAGTCTTCTTTCTCTTTCTCCCGCTCTGACTAGGTAGGGATCCTTGGGTCATGACTTGGAGAACACAGGTGTTCCCAGAGGAGGGCAGTTAGCTGCAGAAGTGTTGATGTTTGTTTTCTAAATCCTAATTCCTTAAGGGAAGTGAATTGTCTTGTAGAGAAAAAGTCTTTTGGCCTTTCCCCTTCAGTGAAAGGGAAATATTGAATGTATTAGTTTTTTTAAAGAATGTATCAGTATTTTTTTTTAAGAATCCAGAAAAAGGTTTGGAAATCCAGGTGATTTAAAATAGGAGATATTCATTATTTCATAGTTCTTAAAGCTTGGAAATTCAAACTCAGGGTGTTGGTGGGATCATATTCTCTGATGGCTCTAGAGGAGATCAGAAGGAATCTACGGAATTTGCTGACCATCCCTGGAGTTCCTTAGTCTGAGATGTGTCCCTCTGGACACATGGACTGACAGCTCCATGTCTTCATATGGTTTCCCTCTGTCTCTCTCTCTGTCCAAATTACATGTCTCCCCTTTTATGGAGGGTACCAGGAACCAAACCCATGTCTCATGCATGTTAGGTTTGTTTTCTATCACTAAGTCACATCCTGTAGCACCTAAACGTCACTCCCCTTTTTTGGGGAGCCACACTTGGTGATGCTCAGGTGGTGCCGGGTTCAGTATTTGGGGATTACTCCATGCAGATCAAGCTCAGTCTTCCTAACATGCCAGCATGTGCTCTGAACTTTGAGTTATCACTCCCCACTTAAATTTTCTCCTTTTTTAAAAGCCCCTAGTCATACTGAATTTGGGTTTATCCTAATGACCTCTTTTGCTTAATTATTATTGCAACAATTCTATTTCCATATTCTGAACACTGGGGGTTAACACGATCATATCTTTTGTGGGTGGTGTGTTGTTCAAGTCATGACATAACTTTCTTCCCTCCTATATTCCATGTGATTGGTTCCCTGATTATTATGGAAAACATGACTGGAAGACAAATGAGGACTAATGATGGGGCATGCTGAGTGGTACAGGGTAGCAGGGTTCTCTTAATGCCCATCCATGTGTGTTGGAGTACACACCCTGGTCACAGCTGCCCAGAGCCTCTGCATCTTGCCTGGAGTTACTGCCTGCAGGCCACTTTGTAGACAGGGGCAGGAAGACAGTTTGGATCTGTGACTTTCTATGTGGCAGAGTATCTTACCATGCACTCTATGTTAGCTGGTATAAATATTTTCTTTCATACTCCCAAGTCGTGGGACTGGAAAAATCTTACCAGTATATATCTGGTTGTGTTGGGTTCATCTGGTTGTATTGCTTTTCAATACAATATATTCATAATTAAATCAGAGAGAAATGCTGGTTGCCTCCTGGCGAGCAAACGTGGCTTTCAATAATTCTAGCAACCAGAACAACCCTGAAGATAAAGATCTCGTGGAAATTGGAGAAATATATACCTAGCTATAGAATATCCATGGTATATATATGTGCCTTTTGTATTAATCCTGACATATATTTCATCTCAGATGCCCTTCCCCCATCTCTACATAGGGCCTGCAGGGAAACTTCAAAGGCAGATCTTGACTAGGGCAAAATTAACATTTCAATAGCCTGGGCCAGGTGAGCTCACTTGGGGAAAGGAACCTGAACCTGATAGAATTGGCCCTGACTAAAACCCGTTGTAGTGGACTGGGTCAGGCCAACAGGGATATAAAAGAAGCAGCCTTCTTCCTTTTGCTCTCTCTGCCGACTACACTCTGCCAGATAGGCTCCTGCGGTTTGGATTCCTTTCTGCCTGTTTGGGCCCAAGCAAATGGTTCCCGGTGCAGAGGCCATCTTGGTCTAGGATCCTGACCTAAATACGTGGTCTAGGCCCAGTTTCGTGTTTTCCTGATATTGGATTGTATACCAGAACTTGTGTGAGTAAAAGCCTTTGGAACTTTCATGAGTCTTTATCAGCCGGCCTCTGATCTCCTGGGGCTCGATATTCCGGGAAACTCAGTCCAGAAGCAGAGGCACAGGTTCCCGACACATGTGGACTCAGTTGTCTTTCTGAGCACCCTGAAAATTTAGGATCATGTCTCCAAAACTGCAACAGAAATGCTGACTCAGAAAGAAGTGACAAAAAGAAGATGTGGTATATGAATAGAGGAATGCTATGCAGCTGTGAGAAAAGATGTTCGTTTGTAATTTGCTGCCAAGTGGATGGAATTGAGGGCATTGAGCTAAGTCACACAAGAGGGAGAAGAACAAATTTTCACACTCAACTGTGGAATTAGGAGATAAAACAAAGGAATATACAGCACTAGACAATGACAAACCCTTTTAAAAAAAAATTTTATTATACCACAGTGAAACATACAATTACAAAGGTGTTCATAATTAGTTCTTGGTAATACAGTATACCAGCACCCATCCCTCCACCAGTGCCCCATTTCCACCACCAATGTACCCCACCCCCTCCCACCCACCCCATGCTGCCTTAATAGCAGGTACCCCAGTTTCCTCTCTTTCTCTCTCTCTCTCTCTCTCTCTCTCTGTCTCTGCATCTCTCTCCCTCTTATTTTACACATTGTGGCTAGCCCTGCAGGTATTTAGAGTTTATCACTTAAGTCTCTTTGTGTATATTCAATGGTGAGTTTTAATCTGCCATTACCATTTCCCACATTTAGTAAAACACTGGTATCTATTTATGTCGTATTAATGAATACGACAGTCATTCTATATCTGTCCTTTTCCTTCTGACTAATTTCACTCAGCATGATAGTCTCCACGTCCATCCATTTGCAGGTAAATTTCATAATTTCATCTTTTCTGACAGCCGCATAGTATTCCATAGTGTAGATGAACCACAGTTTCTTTAGCCAGTCCTCTGTTCTCGGGCATTTAGGTTGTTTCCAGATTCTAGCTATTGTGAATAGTGCAGAGATGAATAAAGAAATACAGATAGTGTTTCTGCTATGTGTTTTTCGGTCTCTAGGGTATATTCCCAGGAGTGCTATTGCTGGATCAAATGGGAGCTCAATATCTAGTTTTTGGAGGAATGCCCATATTGTTTTCCAAAAGGGCTGGACCAGTCGGCACTCCCACCAACAGTGGATGAGAGTCCCTTTTTCCCTACATCCACGCCAGCACCGGTTGTTCTTCCTGTTTTGGATGTGTGCCAGTCTCTGTGGTGTGAGATGGTACCTCATTGTTGTTTTGATTTGCATCTCCCTGATGATTAAAGATGAAGAGCACTTTTTCATATGCCTTTTGGCCATTCGAATTTCTTCTTTTTGGAAGCTTCTGTTCATTTCTTCTCCCCATTTTTTGATGGGGTTGGCTGTTAGACAATGACAAACCCTTGACCTTGGATTACAGGACCCAGATTACAAAACAGTGGGGAACCTTGAGAAGTGTGAAAAGGAAGATTAGACCAAAGGTTGCATAAAGACAGTGGTGGAGGGTTTTGGGTACTTCCAGTGTAATAGTGTGCAGTAATTTTGTATATCAATGCTATAAATTTAAACACTATTGTATTTATATTGACTAACTTATAATAGTTCAGAATAAAAAATATTTTTTGATTAAAATGTTTTTGAAAGGGCTGGAGCGATAGCACAGTAGATCGGTCATTTGCCTTGCATACAGCTGATCAAGGTTTGATCTCCAGCATCCCATATGGTTCACCAAGCAGTGCCAGGAGTGATACCTGAGTACAGAGCCAGGAGTAATCTCTGAGCATTGCCGAGTGTGATAAAGAAAGAAAGAAAGAAAGAAAGAAAGAAAGAAAGAAAGAAAGAAAGAAAGGAAGGAAGGAAGGAAGGAAGGAAGGAAGGAAGGAAGGAAGGAAGGAAGGAAGGAAGGAAGGAAGGAAGGAAGGAAGGAAGGAAGGAAGAAGTTGAGAAATAAGAATGTTATGTTTCTTGGATACTTAATCTTTGCAATCAAGATTTTTACCCCCTGCCCCTCTTACTAGCACCATCCCCAGGCAGAGCTGCCATAACTGTCTGTACCTCTTTTCGCCCAGGCTTTTTGGTAACCAGATACTGATCATGCCAGCAAAGATATTTTCTAGAACATATTTATCTCTGACTACTACTTTTCTTCCCTGCAGAGTTTTCTGTTCAATACAACCAGAATCAATAGTGGTAAATGTTATGTCAAAAAAAAAAAAAAAGTCCATTGCGTTTTTGAAAGGAACAGATAGAGAGTGAACTCTGTGAAATAATGTGCTTGGTCACTTTATCTTAGTCTTTTTCTTTCCCTTCTTATTCTTTTTCCCCTTAAAAATCTTTTATTTGATACATACCATAGATAGAAGCAAAGAAAAAAAGATATATGGAAAAGAATATGATTTCATAATTGAAGAAGGAATTGTTCAGAGATGAAAAGTCTGCAGTCATTTTCTATAGTGAAAAGCAATTTCCTTCAAACGCGAGTCATAAGTTTTTATTCTTTTCACAATTTTGCAGTTTCCACATTTCCCGAAAAAAAAATAAACCCCAATTTCATGACCTTGCTTAAAAAGTTCGATTTGAGAAACTTGCCACTCAGCTTGTCCACAGTCATTGTTTGAACAGAGAAAATTTCATCCTGCAACGGTTCAACAGCTTGAGCAGGCCCTGACCCTGGTCTTAACCCATTTTTGGTTCTAATTGACTGTGTGATCAGAGGGAAGTAAAACTTAGAGTATCTATTATTGTTTTTCATCAGAAAAAGCACAATCACGTATATAATCTCCTGTTATTCTATAATCAAATATCAACTGTCTTCCATGTGGCAGAATGGAGGTAAATATGTGAAGAGGAAGGCATTCTCTACCCAGGAGTAATAACAAATGTTAAATCATCTAGATTTAATCAATCAACCTAGATGCATACTAAAGACTGCGATAACTGGTTTTATGCAATATTACATAAATATTTGAAAGGGAAATTTGAGATCCTCTGGGATTCAGGACAGACTTCTTTGAAGTAGGGCTCTTCCTTCATGTTGGACCTGAGAGGTAAGTAGACAATATCTAAGGAAAGGAACAATCCAGACAGAAGGCTCAGCATATGCAAGTCTGTGAAGTGAAAGTATGGTTCACATGATATTCTGCGAGTTGGGGTGCTGGGTGACTTGAGAAGGCTGGAAGGTAGACAGAGCTGGTATGTGCATCAGGTTATGATAAAGTCGGTGTGTAATTCCAAAGCAATTAATGGGGGAAGCATGGTGATGTGGTGGTAATAGTGGTAGTTATGATGGTGGGTGTGGTAGTAGTGATAGTTATGATGGGGGCAGTGGAATGCTGATGATATTATAATGGTGGTGGGAGTTAACAATTGTCGTGATGACCATGATAGTGGTGGTGGTGATGATGCTGGTGGTGAGTGAGATGTTTCCTCCAAAGCAACCCCTCTAGCAATAGTATCATGATAAAAATGTCTGAATTTTTTTTAATCTTCAAGATTTGATTTTAATTTAATTATTTTTTAAAAATTTTTGGGATGTATGCACCTGGTCATACTCAGAGCCTTCTCCTGGCTCTGTCCTCAGCAATCACTCCTGGAGGTACCTATGGGCTCATATGTGATGACAGGTATTGATCCAGGATCTGCCTTGTACAAAGCAATCACCTCACCTATCTCTATGGCCTAGCTGATCTTCAAATTTTAGACAGTTCTAGGATTATTCAATTAATAGGCATAAAATTCACTTCATGGTCAATCTTCAGAAAACAAAGACTGAACTGTCATCAGTAAAGGCACCTATAAGACTGTCTAAATCAGCATCATCATAAATGATCTTTTAACCAAAAAGACAGATAAACAGTTAGTTATATGGGTCAGCTGGAAGATATCTACTAAAATGTTAGTTTCAAATGATGGCATTTTACGTTAATTACCTTTGATTTTTGTTTTTGAGTATATTTGTACTTTTTGAATTTTCTTGAAGTCATTCTTTTAAGTTTCCTAAAAATGTCACTGAGGTCGGTCAGTGTCAGGTTCACACAGAGGTCCCTTGGTGTGCATGGCCTTCTTATTGAGAAAGAGGGGAGCAGGTTACTATTAGGACAGGGGCTACCAAGGAATACAGGAGACGGAAGCAATGGAGTGAATTGCATTCCCCACACTCATATGTTGAAGTCCTAAGAGGCTAGTATAGCAATATTTGGAACAAGGATATAATTAAGGTTAAATGAGGTCACAAGGGGCTCCAGCAATCTGATAGGATTATTGTTCCAAGAAAGATCAGGCACTAAAGAACTTACTCTGTCTCTACCATGTGAGGACATGACAAAAAGACGGCAATGGAAAGCCAGGAGGCAGGCTCTCTCTAGAAAATGAGTGATTCACCATCATGATGAGCAGACCCCTTGGACTCCCAAGGTTCAGAACTCTGAGAAGTACTTGTTGTTTAAGCACTCATGTATGGAATTTTGCTATGGCAGCCTGAGCCAACAGAAGGGGTGTAAATCTGTGGCGAGATTCACCTTGGATTCCCAGAAGTTTATGGGAAGACTACAGAGATAAGGAAAAATGCCAGTTGCATCATTTTTCAATTTTATTACATTTCAAGAAATCCATGTTTCCTTTATAAAGGAAAATTGCATCCTACTATTTAACTGCTAACCCCAAACAAAATAAAATAAAACAAAACAAGCAAATTAAAAAACCCTGTAAATCTTGCTAGGAAATCCTTTAAGTGCCTTAGTGTGCCCAAATCTATCCAGGTGTAGGCAATGTGTGGAGGTGCAAAAACATTGGCTCCAAATTAGTCTTGAGCCAAGTTTCATCCACAGAAGCCAAACAAATAGGGGTTTGACCGAGCTCTGTAACAAAGAGACTTGATAGAGAGACTTCCAGAAGGCAATGACCTTGCTAGTTGTGTGAAGAGGAACACAGTCTCGGACAAGCAGAAAATGTCTCTAATGAATAGGAGGCATTAAAACCACACTCTGAGGACTGGATAAAAAGTTCAGTGAGTAGATGAGGAAATGTTGAACTTTCTGTATACTCAGAATTTTCTTGTTCTCTGCCCTTGGAAACTGGCGGGTACTCAGAACACAGTCTGTAGAGTGGATTGGCAGAGAGATTAAGAGGGGAGAGGAAAACATCTATATAGAAACATTGGGGCTAGAAACAAAACAAGAGGTGTGAAATATTCTAAGATGCTTGATAGTGGAATCAGAAACATGTTGGGATAGCATAGAAGAGGCCAAGAGAGGCTGGGCCTTGAATGTTGACCCTGGAGGGTGGACTGTGGTCTGTGGGCAATGACGCCATGGATCTGTTGTCATGTGGCAGAATTAGGACGCAAAACCAGGTCTTGGGCTTTTAGCCGGTATTTCCTCCATTTTCATTCAACATCCTTTTTGTTTTGGGGCCACACCCAGTGATGTTAGTGATGGTCAGGAGCTACTTCTGGGTAGTAGAAGTACCTACTGGGTACTTATTCTGGTAAGTAGTGCTCAGGGGGGCACTCCTATTGGTACTTGGGGGACATTTGTGTTGCCAGGGATCAGACAGGAAGGAGTCAGTAGCATGAAGGGTGAGTGCCTTCACCCCTGTACTATCTCTCCAATTTCCAAACAACACCATTTTAACCAAAAATCATTTTTAGCTGTGACTTCAGGGGATGTGTACCATGGATATATAGCTGGCCAGGTTTTCATTTCCCAGCCTTCAGGCAGAGCTGAAGAGACAAATTATCTTTCTTTTCTCTTTCCTTTTGTTCTTCCTCGTGCCTGGTGTCCCCACTGCCCAGTGCCCCTGGCATGAGGTCACTTCTGTGAGCAGCACCTACCTATTTGGGGTCTAATGGGCAAGATACTGGCAAAGCTCTAAAGGTATTGTAAGACAGGAAGGGGAGTCCTGGGAGAAACATCTTCTGAAAGTAGGGAAGTTGTGAGGAACTCAGGAAAGAAGTAGGGATTCCTGTGTCCTGGGAGCCAGATGTGGCTGCTGAAGAACAATCTGGAAGCCTGAGGTGAGGGAATCATTAGTAACACAGAACTACAGTGAAGAGCTTTGCAGAGGTGGTTTTTTGCGTGTGGGACAAGGGAGAACGAGAAGGCCACCTTGAAGCATGTAAATACCATCAAGTGCATTGAGAATAAGCAAAGTTGAGCTGTCAGCCTCTGTGACATCCCACTTTTCCATTCCCCACAAAGGCACGAGCCTTGTCTAGAGCCATCTTTCGCCTTTTCCTTTTGATCCCAGATCACTGGAAGGCTTCCTGCCAAAAGTGCTCCCACCATTGTGAAAAACCAGCCCCATCTATACCACTGGTGCTGTGAGCAAACTAGGTCAAGACGCTCCTTCTCTGGACATGCTACAACTTTCAGTGAACCTCTGCATGACATTTGCCTGCCCCAAATGTTCCCCAACAATGTCAGTCTTCTGTTGCCAGTCTCCTGATTAAAGTCAGACCCTCAGAGGAGAATCTTGAGGGCTAGAGGTTTAAGATTCATGGGCAGGTGCACTTTTAAAGTGAGTTTTAAAGACGTCAGGAAGAGACTGTGCAACAGGAAAGGCCTGAAACAAAGGAGTTGCTGCCTCTCTTGCACTTCCACACCCCCTCCCATCCCCTCCTTTCTCATTCTCTCTCTCCCTTCCTGTTTTTTCTTTTCTCCCTCCTCTTCTCTGTCTCTGTCTCTCTTCCTGCTTTGTCATGAATAACCCAGGTGTCTGTGCCCCTAACGAGACCCTGGGTACTTGAGAGGGCTCACTATCTGGTATTACAGATGGTTCTTGCTTCATGCATATTTCATTTGTTTGAGTGTATGTGGTTTAGGGCAAATAGAAGCAAAGAGATTTTTTGAGTCTCCAGCTTTGCCTTCAATATTTAGAGATTATATTTCCACCAAAGCCTCTGAGATGTAACTACATGCAAACGACTTGTGCCAGTGAGCATTCAAACTCTCTGCAGAGAAGGGGTTCAAGGTTGTAGATTCCCCATTAGCAAATTGGCATCTCATTTGCTTTTCTCCCCAATGGGCCCTGGTATGAAGTTGAAATGCAAAGTTATTTCCCCAGAGATGTTTCTTCCCGTAGTTTATTTCGATTAGATGTACCCACGTTCTCAACAGTAGGCAACTATCTCCCCACTAGCCTCTGTATATGATAACTGACATCAGCTGAGCTCATCACATGCAGAAGTACTGCAGCCATAAATCTTTCAGCAGATTAAATGAAGACACAGAGTTGCACCAAAGTGGGGATTAGACACTCTGACAAAGACAAAGACTGTTCAGATTCCCAGGAAGATTATGACATTATCAGAAATAGCCAGAAGTTCTGTAATCGGGCTGGGTCCTATCTTGCTCAAATCTTTTGACAGCACTTGTCACTCTGGTTAGGGTCCCCAAGGAGATTGAAAAAAAAATAAAAGAGGGGGTAGTTGAAAGAAATAATCATTCCAAATATCTTTATTTCCACACTTACCTCTAGAGAAGTCAGATCAGATCATACTGTCATTCTGCTTAGAATCTGATGGCTCCCTGCACTCCAGGGAAAGAACACATATTTCTCAGCTTGCAAGTCTCTGTCTCTTACCAACACACCTCATCATGCCTCCAGTCCCAGCTGAATTGTGCTGAATTATATTGGACTACCTGGACTACTCTTACATTGTAACCCAGATCTTTGCTTCCACTGTTCATCTTCTGGAATGCCATTCTTCATACTGTTTCTGATCTCCTCTGACCAACTCCCTCCAGGAGAACCCACTGCAGGAGAATTAGTGCTTGCATATCTGGGTCCCATAGTCTTTATAAATTTCTTAATTATAGCAATGTCAGAAAGAATTGCTATGGTTTGATCACCATCTAACTCTCTTGCAGGAGTGAATTCCAGGTCTGTGTCTGTGTGTTCATCTTTTATACCCTAGTATCTAAGAGGGGACCAGTGAACAATGACTGGGTCAGGAGAAATGGAATGATTCTATTTTTTAAAAAATATTTTATTATACCACAGTGAGATATACAATTACAAAGATGTTTGTGTTTGGTTTTCAGTCAGACTGTGTTCCAGCACCCATCCCTCCACCAGTGCCCATTTCCCATCACCAATGTCCCCAATTCCCTCCCCACTCCCGCCTGCCTCTATGACAGGCTCTTTATCTCTTTCTTTATTTCTCTCTCTCCCTCTCCTTCTCTCTCTCTCTTCCTTCTCTTACACATTGTGACTTACAGTACATACATTTAGAGGTTATCATGTGTATCCCTTTGCCTATATTTAATGCTCAATTCTAGGCTGGTATTATCATTTCCAATGATTATTAGCGCACTGTTCCCTTCTAATGTCTTACCTAACCTCTGACCCTCACACACTTGCAGTTGATTCCACCTCCTAATCCATATTTTGCCTGGCCTTGGATATTGGTATTGTACTATATATAAATATATATTTTTATATCCCACAAATAAATGCAGTCATTCTCTATCTGTCCTTTTCCTTCTGGCTATTTTCACTCAGCATGATCCTCTCCATGTCCATCCATTTATAGGCAAATTTCATAACTTCCGTTTTCCTAATAGCTGCTTAGTATTCCATAGTGTAGGTGTACCACAGTTTCTTTATCCACTCATCTGTTCTCAGGCACTCTGGTAGTTTCCAGATTCTGTCTATTGTGAATAGTGCTGCTATGAAAATAAAAGTGCAGATGGTGTTTCTGCTGTGTGTTTTTGGCCTCCCAGGATATATTCCCAGGAGTGATATGGCTGGGTCAAATGGGAGCTCAATGTCTAGGTTTTGGAGGAATGATTCTATTTTAAAGAAGGGAGGAAATGCCAAATCCAGATGTAATGGAAAGACCCATCAACATGTTCTGGAGGGTTTTAAATCATTATAAGTAACTCTAAGAAAGAAATTAATTGTAGCATTTTAGAATAGCAGAGCTACAATATTTTACTTAAATAATACATTGGTTACTCACATAATTTATTCAATCTTTCCCATTAATGGCTGCTACATAGTTTGGTATCAAGAATTAGCAGCAAGCAAAATAGATTTAAACTTCTGAGCACTCAGAGCAGAGTGGTTAGGCATTAATTTCCAGCTTCATCAATTACTACCTGTGAGACCTAGGGGTACTAATTCACTTCCTGGTATTTCAGTTTCCTCAAGCATAAGATGGAGATTTTAAACAGTGCCTACCTCATAGGCTTGTTGCAAAGAGAAACATGCTAATACATGTGAAGCACTTAGAATAATATCTGGCATGCAGTATGCATTGAACAAACACTTGCTATTTCCATCTAAATAGTCTGTTTTACAGCCAAGAAAGCTGAGGAACAGGGGCTGCAGTAATATCTGAAAGGGTTGAGTGCATGTTTTGCTCAAGGAACTCTGAGTTCAATACCCAGTACCACATGGTCTCCTAATCTCTATGGTTTAAAATTGCTGATGTACTGGCCGCAATCCCAAGTACAGTCAAAAGTTGAGAGTAAATATTTCAGAGTTAAATAACTTCTGTATCACAAATGAGTAGCCTTAAATATCTTCCTGTGTCCATAAAAAAAGGCCCTTGCTCTAACTTAAAAATATGCAAAGGGCATACAGGAAATAGAATAACAACATTTCATTTACAATACAAAACCCGGGCTTGCAAGTAGGGAGACTGCAAGTAGGCTGTGAACAAAGGACAATCCAACAGGTCACAATGTATATGGAACTGGAGGGAATCCTGCTAAGCAAAATAAGTCAGAGGGAGATGAATAGATTCCAATGAACTCGCTCATCTGTGAACACAGAGATAAAACAGGGGAATAGAAGATAACAAATAATGATAAGCCATGGTCTTTGATGACAAAACTGAGATTATCCAGCAGTGGGGACACTAAGTAGGCCAGGGGAGGACTAGATTGATGAGAGGTGACACAGGGACAGTGGCGAAGGGTTAGTAAGTTTGTACATCAAAACCACAAATGTTAATACTGTTGTCCTAAGTTATCTACACTACAATACAATTTTTTTTAAGAAAGAAGAAGACAAGAGGTACAGATTCTATAAGTGAGTCTTGGCACACTGAGGTGCTCCCAGATCTGCTGAGCTTTCAAAGGCTGTCCGTGGTCCATCACTGCCCTGTCTTCCATAGGGAACCTACTCTCCAGCCCACTACTGCCCTTCATCCCCTGTCCCCCATTTTCCTGGATCCATCCTTACTGGTTCTTAAATTTTAGCTTAGAATCATTTTGTCCAGAAAGTACCTGAATAAGGAGAGAAGTAGGCAGAAGAGGGCTTGCGAGGGACAGGCTCATTGACACTAATCCATGCCCTGAAGGAGGGGCAAGTAATCAGCTGAAACAATGTTTCTATAGACCACAGGAAGAGAGAATCAGATAAATATACCAACATTGTGTTTCAAGCCAAGTTATTAAGATGGTGCCCTTTCCTTGGCATCATTCTTCTTGTTGAGCTTCATGTTCTCCAGCGAGAGGTGGGTGGTGATGGTAAAACTGGGGCATTTGAGTAAGAGTGGAAAACTCTCTCTTGTCTCTTTGGTTATAGGGTTCGGTCACTTTCCACATGACTGTCTACCTTATTTGATTGATGATCTTATTATTATGATCTGCAGAATGAGAACTGGCTGTGTAATTGCTGCCTTAAATCATAATGAGAATTAAATGAAATAATTATGTAGAACACTGAATACAGTGACAGGAATGGAGGAAGCATGCCATAAATGACAATTCTATTTCATTGTTAAGGATTATTTGGGGGTGTGGGCAGGAGTTGATGCCTTGTTGAATTTCTTAACTTTAGTGTACGATATTTTGTTTTCTTTTGGTTAGGGTTTTGGGGCTAGTGATTAGTGGCTGTTCTTGGTTTAGGAGTGACCCTTGGGGACTATGTGCAATACTTGAGGACTTGTGCAATGCCAGAGATAGAACCATGGTCAGCACATGGAGGGCAAGTGTTAATCTTTAAGAGCTTGTATTTTACTGTTAACTCTGGGAAGGAAAGAAAGGAAAGTAGTGCAGCTAAATGATCACCTAGGTGTGAATTGCCTAATAATGGCTGCAAAGGACTTAAATCACACAATTATACTCTAAATTTCCTTTTTTCCCCTTCAGGTAACATGTTTATTTATTTTTTTTGGAGGGGTGGCATGTCTGGCTGTGTTCAGGGCTTTCTCCTGGTTTCTCACTGACAGGTTTCTCGAGGCAGTGCTTGGGAAGTCATATTCAGTGCTGGGGATCAAACCTGGGTGGGCTGCATGTAAGGCTGGCGCCTAAACCCATTATGCTATTTATGTGGCCCAATTGGCACATTTTGAGGCAACTAGTAGAGATCAGACAGGTAATGCCATAAACAACAATCTCAAGTTTTTACCTTCATGTATTAAACTGATAAGAACAGACATTATGCTTGATCTTAGCCAAAAGAGAAGTGATTCTTTGCCTACATGTCTGAGAAGCATTATGCCAACCCTGGGCAGAAGATAAGATGATGGACACCCTAGCAACAGGGTCTTTGGGTGTTCTCTAATCTGGCAGGAGAGATAGCGACAGTGGAAGGAAAAATAAAGCAATTCCAAGCTTCTGAGCTGCCAGTAACTTTCCATGGAGCTTAGAGGATAAGTGGAGTGATGGATTCCCGCAGCACAGCTTTGGACACTGATGAAATTCATCACTGGGGCCTTGGCAGTCTGTAAAGATGTTATTTGGGAGACGAGAAGAGGGGTAGTAATAGCTCTTCATTTTTTAAAGTTCTAATGAAGGCTGTTGCTGTCAATACTGCCATTTATTTTAACGTCAATCTTAATCTGTCTGAGTGATGAGTCTTGCAAGCAGCAAATTCCATCCTGCCCTTGGGCAGAATATGGGAAGACCAGACAGTGAAGAGAGACACACAGAACTCCCTTTGACTCCCATTCCCAATGACTTGTCTCATGCATGATTTGATTAAAGGGGATAGGTATTGATTTGGTACCAGGAAGCAAAGAAGGCACATGGGAAGCAGCAGACTGGACCCTGCCCTCAAGGTGCTTAGAATCAAGTTCCAGAGCCAAGATAGAGATGCAGGGAGGACATCACAAGCAACGACAGCAGAGCTCAGTGGTGAGGGATGAGTGATTCAGATCTGCCTTCTGATCTGGAAATCAAACACCTAGCAGAGTGGCTTCACACATGTGTGGGTGTGGGGGAGGAGGGAAGGGATATTAATTGAGAAATGTTGCATCTAGAATAGAATAATTCATGGGATCATGAGGGCTGTTTGAAAGATCACCTAATATTTGCAAAATGCCAAATATCTGAGAGTCAGTTGGTGTTACACTCCCACACAAATGGGTATTTAGTGCTCAGATAGTGGCAGTGTTTCAGATGAGATTGGGAGGTCACTTCATAGTAAAGGCTGAAAGCTTCGAGTCCCCTAGCACTGTGTGAGGTTACCCTTATTCTTTGTCCTCACCACAGTGTTCATGAAGAGGGTGAAGTGGGAATGAGAAGTAGCTACAACACATTAAGATGGTCAAAGGTTAACCTCTGGTTTTGAGCACAAAATTGAAATGACAAAGCAGTAGGGATAGGGAGGAGGAAGAAGAGGTGACTGGAAGTGACATAAGAACTGGGGAAGAGGGTCTGGGCACATTAATGGTAGTGAAAGTGTAGTCATCTTGCACAATAAAGCCATCCATGATACCATTACTAGAATCATGTTACCTAAAATACAATTAAAAGTTAAGAAAAAGATCAAGCAAATGAAGCCTAGAAAATGGTTTCAACTGATGGTTCATGGACCTGGTCTGGTCTGAAGAAATTTCTTGCTGTCCTTGAACAATTTCTTGCTATGTAAAACCTGGTCCACCTAGGTCATACAGCAAAGTGGTGGGAGATGAAACTATCCACCACGAGGTGGGCAGTGGTATTGGCATGTGGCAAAGGGGCTCAGTGTTCGAGCAAGTGTCTTGCATGTGGGAGGCCTTGTATTCCCTCCCTAGTATCAAAATCAAAGAAAAATCAACCATATGTTTGCATGCACTGAGAGTCTGCGGAATGTCTCCCATTTTTTCTGAGTATGAAATTTGGTAACAGCTGACTTTGCAGAGGGCTGGGAGAAGACTATTGAGGGACAATTGATAAAAAGCAATTGAGATTTTCACTTAGAATCTGAACTAAGGTAGTGGTGGTACATGAAATGGTCCATAAAATGTGAACCTCAGGGAAACCAAAGGACATTGTTCACATAGGAGGAAAGATGGCAGCTTTGATAATAGACACTGGGAGCGAAGAAGGCTTGTTATGAGGCGAGATCATACCAGATTACTTACTAAAGTGCTTATGATTAGAACCACAGACACTGTGTCTTCTTAGTTTTTTGCACCAGGAAAAGCTTTATTTTTAATTGACTTCTAATCCATATAAGTTTTATTTCATTGCTTCATTGATGATTTATTAAGACTGTATTCGACTATTAATTTCAATAAGTGGGGAAAAAACCTTACTGATACAGTAGCCTAAAGAAGAAAGAAGAAAATAAAGAGAGAAAGGAAGGAAGGAAGGAAGGAAGAAAGAAAGAAAGAAAGAAAGAAAGAAAGAAAGAAAGAAAGAAAGAAAGAAAGAAAGAAAGAAAGAAAGAAAGAAAGAAAGAAAGAAAGAAAGAAAGAAAGAAAGAAAGAAAGAAAGAAAGAAAGAAAGAAAGAAAAGAAAGAGAGAAATTAAGAAAGAAAGAAAGAAAGGAAGGAAGGAAGAAAGAAAGAAAGAAAGAAAGAAAGAAAGAAAGAAAGAAAGAAAGAAAGAAAGAAAGAAAGAAAGAGAAAGAAACAAAGAAAGAATGAAAGAATGAAAGAAAGAAAGAGAAAGAAAGAAACAAAGAATGAAAGAAAGAAAGAAAGAAAGAAAGAAAAGAAAGAAAGAAAGAAAGAAAGGAAGGAAGGAAGGAAGGAAGGAAGGAAGGAAGGAAGGAAGGAAGGAAGGAAGGAAGGAAGGAAGGAAGGAAGGAAGGAAGGAAGGAAGGAAGAAAGAAATTTGTTGATTTACTCAATTGGGTGGTCCAGAAGAAAAGAGTGAGCTTAGGTATGGTTAGCTTCAGGGAATTCATTGGACTTCTCTCCCAGTATGTATTCCCGGGTAGTTCATTTAGGCAAGCCACATAACTTCCATCTAGTTCCATTCCCCTCTGTTGGGGTGGGTATAAGAATTGGAGGAGGGCAAGCATGCCAAAATGGAACACAGTGCCTGAGAGACCCACAGAGTGCAATGGGGCTGACATTTCCTGAGAGGATGGAATCAGATCATGGAAACGAGCTTTCTCTGAAGACCCTCCCTTGGCTCAGAGTGCTGGCCCCAGCTGGCCCAGGGGTCCTGGAAAATCTGCCTCCATCACGGCAATTTTACTATAGCTCTTGTGTGTGCTCATCTCGACACTACAGCTTTCCTTCCTCACCCCCATCTACTCTCTGGATTAGGGAGCATAGCATCTCAGCGTGTCTGGGAAGAGGACCCTGTCCCCACTTCAAACCCCCCACTCTGTTTAGGCAGCTGCTAAGCCTCTTCTGTGCTTCAACAAATGACCTTGGCTTCACATAGGGGCATCACATGTCCTTTTGATTGTGATTTGTCCTACTGAGTGAGTGCTGAAGGAAATAGACCCCCTTAACCCACAGCCACCACCACTCAGTCGCTAAGGCTCCAGTTCTTGCACAACAGAAGCCTGGTGCTGGAGAATTTCATAACTGAGTGTGGATGGGCAGTAAAGACAAGTTCCCACACCGGGAAGGAGATTGAATTTCTGCATCTTAAAAGCACCAATGAATTACAGAAATAGGAACCACGTTTGTCCTCATAAAAGTCATCCTGACCCCATCTAGCTCATCATAAAAAGATCTATATTAAAATCAGCAACATGGTGTCCATAAAATATTGCAGTAAACTGATGGAATGTTGAGAGTGATTCTCCTAGGACCAGGGCGGTGCTAACAGGAGGCGGGTTCCTGTCAATGTGAGGGTATCTGAAGGACTCCAGCCAGTTGGCTAAATAACAACAACCAGGAGTACCTGGAAGCACATACTGAGATAGAACTCTGTGAAAACTGAAGAATGGTCAGAAAAGCAGAGTGATAGTACAATGGGTAGGGCACTTGCCTTGCACACTGGCCAACAGGGTTTGGTTCCCCCAGTACCTCATATGATCCTCCAAGCACTGCCAGAAGGGATCCTTGAGGGTAGAGCCAGGAGTAAGCGCTAATCCCTCTAGGGTGTTCCAAAAACCAGGAAGAAAAGAAAGCAGGGCTGGAGATTTAGATTCTGATTAACTTTAGATTAGATTCTGATTAACCTCTACCACACCTGCCCAACCCACCCAAGAGTCTTGTAGGATTCAAATATTCCAAATATTTCAAAGTCCTCTTTCTCCTTCAAGCAAGGGGAGTGGTTTTAGCAAGAAAGAGATGAAAAAGACTGAAGTTCTTTTTATCTTTGTGTGTGTGCCAGGGAGGGAGTTTGGGCCACACCCAACTGTATTAAAGGTTTATTTTGTGCAATTTGGGCAAGTTAGCTAATATCTTTAAGTGTCCAATTCCTTTCCTATGAAACAGCATTTAAAGGAAAAATGAAGTGAGGAAATTTGCCTATAAATGGATGGACATGGAAAGAATCATGTTGAGTGAAATTAGTCAGAAGGAAAGAGAGAGTCATGGAATGACTGCATTTATTTGCATGACATAAATATACCAGGTGATCTTACCAAAGGTGGTAATTGCCACAAGTGCGTGGGAGTGAGAGGTTAGGTAAGATAGAGAAGGGAACATGTGTGAATAAATGTCAAAAGGTCTGATACCAACATAGAACTGAGCATTGAATACAGACAAAAAATGCAAATGATGGCTTCTAAGTCAGAGAGAGAGAGGAGATAAAGAACCTGCCATTTAGGCAGGACGTGGGAGGGGGAGGGAATTGGGGACATGGGTGGTGGGTGATGGGCACTGGTGGAGGGCGGGTGCTGGAGCACTGTGTGACCGAAACCTCCAAGCATGAACAACATTGTGATTGTATATCTCACGGTGGTATAATAAAATGTTTTTAAAAAATCAGAATATCTAGCATATAGAGCTGTTTTGTGGACTTACTTATAGTTAAAGTGATAAACCGTTTCTGATAATTACATGAGAAGTGCTGCCAATACTTCTGTGCCGCAAAACAAACTGATGTTGGGCACAGTGTTTCTCCTCTATAAGAGATACAGAGGTGGGGAAGGACTTGGTGTGTTAGAGATGAACACACAGGAACACATAAGTAAGTTTTGAGAATGGAATGAGACCAAGTTGGCTGTACAAGCACCTATGTTAGGATTTAAGGCCATGAAATTCCAGTGAAGGCCTCTGAAGCCATTTAGGAAGATGTTCTGAAGAGTGATTCATATTCCATAATGGAGAGAGTGAAGCTAGAAAAGACAAGAGAGTTCTGAGCCTGTGGGGAGACCTGTGTAGAGACGAAAATGGTCTGCATTAGATCCTTTGCTGTCAAGGGGGAAAGCTGGGGGAGAGATTCCAGGGCTTTGGTTGGTGCCACTGGGATGCTTCACTAGAATGTCAGCTCCCTGAGGGCTGGAATCCTGGCTTAGATATTTATAGTTTATTCGTACCTAAAACAGTGCCTAAAACATGATTGTTGAATGACTGTGTGGATGGCAGTGATTTTCACCAAGGAAGGAAAAGGGGAGACAATAGCAAGTTTGAGGGGGGAGGTAAGGAGTTGAGTCTAGATGTATGGATTCTGAGCGGCGTATAGGACATTCAAGTGTGAAGTCTCATGTGGAAATTTAGTCCTGCGTTCTGGAGAAAAGGATGGGCCAGAGAAGTTTTGGAAATGTTGGCCCATAAGAGATGGCTGAAATCATGCTGTAGTTGAGCTCAGTATGGAAAAGCTTGTAGAAGAAGAGGGAAGGATCAAGAATGGAAACATGGGTGAAGATTCCTATGTAAGAAAGGAGAGATAAAGGAAGAAGAGCCAAGGAAAAGAGAAAAGGATAAAAGAGAATGACCCTGAGTGAAAAGAAAGGGTGATGTGTTACGAATTCTGAGATGTAGACTCAAGAAGGAAGTAATAATGTCTGTTCCTGCAGGGAACTTGGTACAAGAAGAGGAACAAGAGCTACTTGACCTGGCCATTGGAATGTTGACCACGGGCCTCAAGGGTAGTGGGGCTGGCAGTTGTATCACGGTTGTCAGCCCCTCCCTTGGCAGCCAGTGTTTTCTGTCCATATACAACTTCTTTTGCTCACAATTAACAAATGATCTCAAGTAATTGCAATTTAAATAGATCTAAAAACCAATCAGGCACATTTAGAGTGACTTCTTTCTCAACTTGAATTAGTATGCTTTAGTTTCAGTAATTGCACTGCCCATTTGAAAACCAGGTGAAACAATAGAAAAGTTCAAGTTCCAATACAGTCACTTGCTCTCTCGCTTTACTTCCATGTGATAGTTCAGGCTATTCTTGTAGCAACCGAGAGTATTCTAATCTACCCAATTTAAGAACAAGTTGTTATCTCAGAGAACATGAAATTGTGGGCATTCTTGTCTCCATGTCTATAAAAACTTCGTGTTTCTTAAATGTCATTTTCTGACATTTAGTTATGCAAACTTAGAGTGAAACACAAAAATTCAACTTTCTTTCCCTTTTTCCTTCCTTCCTTAATTCCTTCCTGCTTTCTTTCTTTCTTTCTTTCTTTCTTTCTTTCTTTCTTTCTTTCTTTCTTTCTTTCTTTCTTTCTTTCTTTCTTTCTTTCTTTCTTTCTTTCTTTCTTTCCTTTCTTTCTTTCCTTTCTTTCTACCTCCTCTCTGTCCCATGATTAAAGTTGTCTAAATCATTTGGTTAGTTTCAACTGTTGTATTTAAATCTTTTTCTTTAAAAAATGATGGAAACCAGAGCATGCCATATAAAGTACACATCCTTTCCTATTATTTTGAAAGCCAATGGCACATACTTCATATGAAAGATCCCTAAACTTCGCATTGCTACATATGGACCATCAGGTGCATTTTATATAAACTCGGACTTCCATAACTCCTGAGTTCAGCCTGGCCTGGGGCCCTGTGCAGGATGCCCGGATTTGCAGGCTTACAGACCCTTCGATGGATATGATGCAGTATTCCTGCTCATGTAAATATTTTAAATGGAAAAAATCCCTTTTGTTATTTTTTCTCCCTGCTTAAGAAATACTTTCATGAACTCTTCCCATAACAGAATCCTTCTCTAGAAGACTTCAGTCATGGCCCCAGTTCATGAGGAAACTGTATCTTGGCATTGTTGGTTTTTTTCCACAACTATTTTAAAAACTATGAGAGAATAGACAGAATCACACCACTTGTAGGCAAAAGAAATGTTTTCTCTTATCCTATAAAACTTTTTTTCCGTTCTCTTTTGCCAGTTCTGGATGTGGGACCACTTAATAGTATGAATTAAGAATCAAGTGTACCGATCACAGTGTTCACTCATAGAATTCACCTTCTTTACAAATTTCTGATTTTCTTCCCATTGTGATCTAGGATAACTTGTCACGTGAAGTTTTATCCAGAAATTGTGACTCTAGGAAACCTTCTGTAACCTACTCCAGTTCAGTTTCTCTTCTTGTGTCCTTTCCCTGTGTGTGTGAATTTATTTCCCCATTCCCTCCTATATTATTCGTTGTTTACTTGTTGATGTATTTGTCTTCCTGTCACCATTTTATGAATCTTAAAAAATCCACCGAATCAGGATTTTGTCTTCTTTTCCTTTACAAAGTATGTATTCACTTGGAGAATAGGAATAAAAATGTTTAATCAATATATTTGATGTGAAGATATTTGGACAGAAACTTAGATATCAGGATCTAAGATCAGCCCCCTTTCTCCTGTCTATGCCTTTCTTACCTTGGGCTTCAATAGGATTACAAGGACTGACACTTAGTGCAACTATGCCTGTGTATAGGCAAAGTTCATTTTTCTGGACTGTGTCTTAGCATTCACCAGTTTCAAATGGGCCTAAAATCCTCCAAGTATTGAGGGATGAGCCTCTTTCCCTTAGTGCTGGTCTGCGTATGGAAGAAGGACCCAAAACTTTTCCAGATTCAATGCAAACATCTCTGGAGAGATTTTTATTGTTATAAAACTTAGAGAGGAGGGGGCTGGAGCAATAGTACAGCAGGTAGGGAGGGTGCTTGCCTTCCATGCAGCTGACCTGGATTAGATCCTCAATACCCTGTATAGTCCCCCTGAGAGTTGTTCCTGAGAACAGAGCCAGGAGTATGTCCCCAGCACTGCTGTGTGGCTCGAAACCAAACAAATAAAGAAGCAGGGAAAAAGCCTTAGGGATGAGATGGAATGAGTAAAAAGAGATCTGAGTTGGCAGAGATCAAAGATCAATTTGCCTTGGATACTAGTGTTGTTGCACTGTGCCTAGATGCTTTCCTGGAGTTCCCAAACATGCAATCACTCTACCCTCCATTATGCTTGACACTGACTCCCCCTCTCCCCTAAGATCCTGCCTCTATTTGCTTTTGGGGGTTGAACCCAATAATAGATCCTGATAATCATGATTTCCTTAATACATTCTGGACCTTAACTGTAGATATGGAAGCAAGTCATTCTGAAGAATAATTAGAAGAAAGGAAGAAGAAAGAGAAATCTACACCGCATAAAGTCAGAATAGGAAATGGCAATTATATTGCAAGTTTTCAATGTCATTAAAACAGGAAATAAAAAATGAGTGCTTGTTTAAGTGGTTGAAATACATGCTCTTAGTTCATGATCATCAATATTTTTAAAGGAACACTAGGTCTGATATAGACCACTTCTCTGCTGACTCCATTAGGGCACCCACTGAATGTGCAGTTGGAGTGGAGCATCAAAGAGAACTTGGAAGACAGGTGATAGTAGAGGTAGGTAGCTCAGCCCTGACAGGTTTGAGTGTCCTCTAACTTCAGGCACACGGGCGTGCCAAGCTCAGCTGCGCAGGCAGCCACTGGGGAGATGCGGAATTGGGTCCTTCACAGAGTGGCTGGCTCATAGGAAACCCACACCGGTGATTCACTCGTTGCCATGGCAACCACTCGACTACGGAGGAGCAGATTTGTTCATTTTTACGATAATTGTATTATTTAAAAAGAAGAGATTTTTTTTTGAAAGGATGACATATTTCGGACAAGGAGCGAGAAAAGCTATCTCCAAGACCATAAAGACAATTAACCATAGGTGTTCCAAATAGGAAATGTGTGCTTACACCTTGCCTAGGGAAATCTTCAATACCTGATGTGATTTTCTGCTAGTTATAGAATAGGGAAATTGGCAGGTCTTATGCACCAAATCCAGTTCTCTGAAATCAGCAGACATTTCTTCTTTGCCAGCATAGTTTTTCCTTCCTTCCTTCCTTCCTTCCTTCCTTCCTTCCTTCCTTCCTTCCTTCCTTCCTTCCTTCCTTCCTTTCCTTCCTTCCTTCCTTCCTTCCTTCCTTCCTTCCTTCCTTCCTTCCTTCCTTCCTTCCTTCCTTCCTTCCTTCCTTCCTTCCTTCCTTCCTTCCTTCCTTCCTTCCTTCCTTCCTTCCTTCCTTCCTTCCTTCCTTCCTTCCTTCCTTCCTTCCTTCCTTCCTCACTTCCACTTTTCTTTCTCTTGCTCTTTCTCACTGTTTTACTTTATCAAAATATAGTCATTATAATTACCTAGAATATGGCATTACATGCAAAAAGTAAGTAGCTTTTTAAACACTCATCTGGGAAAACTTCTTAATGATCTATAAAATATAGCACAAAATCTAGGTTTAGAATGTGATGGCTCTTGCTTTTGGCAAATGGAGTAAACTAAATGGCTGAATTAACAAATAAGCACACAAGCAAGCAAATAAACAAATCTCCAAGTATTTTAATATTTAGCATAAAATGTTTGATACAGTTCTAATTTTTGTTAGTCTGATTATAGTGGTTTATAATTTAAAAATGTAGAATGATGGAGCATTTTTGTGAGGAAAAAACACTGAGAAAAGATTCCAATCAAGTCAGCAGAGACATATGAACCAATATTATTCTTTTCAGTTTTTATTATTTTACAAGTGCATGATAAATGTGTATGTGTATATACAACCATCTATAAATCAATTTAACATATAAAGGCAATGCATATCTAATAAATGCATACCATAACTTACTTAATAGGTCAAGCATGACTAAAAGGCATCTTCACAGCAAAAGAAAAACTCCCCCAATCAAAAAAGGTAAGCCACGCAGCAGAAGATAGTCTTTTTAAAAAAATATTTTATTATGCCACAGTGAGATATACAATTGCAAAGATGTTCATATTTGGGTTTCTGTAGTAGTGTTCCAGCACCCATCAAGTATTGATAAAGTTTCTTAATTTATTTTTGACAATTACAAAAATGTTCATGTTTGTGTTTAAATCCATACAGTGTTCCAGCACCCATCCCTCCACCAGTGCCCATTTCCCACCACCAATGTCCCCGATTCCCTCCCCTCCCTAACCTGCCTCTATGGCAGGTTATTTATCTCTTTCTCTCTTTCTCTCTTCCTTCCTTACACATTGTGGATTACAATACATACATTTAGAGGTTGCCATATGTATCTTTTGCCTGTATTTAATACTCAGTTCTAGGTTGGTATTAGCACTTCAGACAATTATTAGCACACGAAGCAGAAGATAGTCTTAACTAATATCCAATGTAGAGAAAAACTATCTGATTTTTAAATGGGTAAAAAGTTAAACAGATGAACAGAAGACATACAGATGGCCAAGAATCATATAGAAACATGATCCTCATCACTGATTCATAGGAAAAATAAAACATAATAAACATTACCTCACACCTGTAAAATTGTGTTGTCAAGGGCATGGAGAAAATTTCTACCACCATACACTGTTGGTGGGAATGTAGACTAGTGCAGTCACTATAGAAAGCAATACAGAGTCTTAAAAATATTAGGAATAAAATGCTCTATGATTTAGCTATTCTATTTCTGATTTTATGATTTAGCTATTCATCTAAAAGATATGAAAATACTAATCCAAGAGAGATATAGTGCAGCATTATTTTCAATAATCAAGAACTCATGTGCTCATAAGAAGGATAAATGAGTAAAGATGGGCCAAAAGAAAGAGCTTAGAGGCTTTGAATACCTGGTTTGAAAGCATAAGGTCTTGAGTTCAATCCCCAGTGCTGTCACATGTGACAAGCTTGATCCTGAAAGATCTGCTGTTTGAGTCTGGCAACTCTTCTTTCTGTGATCCCCAGAACAGAAAACAATTTTCAACATACTCCACACACTGGTTATATGTGTAAACTCTATAAGAAGTTAGTGTCACCCCTGGTAAACTCTATAACTGTCGTGAACAGCAGGAACCAGGACATGTGACCTTTCTTGAGTACTGTAGTGATCTTAGGTCAGTTCTAGAACAAAAATGTGCATTAGCACTGCAACTAAATCTACAAGAAAAGAGTGAGGGGGGGAGGTTGTGGGCAGGGCTTATTTAGGCTCTGCAGCTGGTGAACTCAGGGTACCATATGGCATGCCAGGGACTGAACCAGATTGGCCACATGCAGGACAGATGTCCTATCTGCTGTCCTCTCACTCTGGCCTTCAAGAGTGATAAGAATGATACTTTTGGCAAGTATCACAACTACATGTACAAATTCCATAGCCAGGTGTGTGTGTGTAACCCCTGGACATCACAACCACAACAATGAAGAAAAGGGGTTGAAATTTAAAAAATGTCATATATATCCCTAATGGAAATGCTATAAGCTATAAAATACTACTCAGGTGGTGCTATTCAGCTGAAACACCTCCACCACCCAGGAATATTGTTATTCCTGACAACATGAACAGAACTAGAGAATATTATACTAATTGAAACAAGTAATTAAAAGGACAAATGCCATATACTTTCCCCAAAAATGTAGAAGATAAAAGAAACAGAATGAATGAACAAACAAAACAAAACGAAAAATTATGAGAACAAAATTGAGAATACCAGACAAGAAGAGATATGGGGTTGTTAGATAGAGGTGGTACTTTTTTTTAATGGAAAGGTCTCCCAAGCAATGCTTAGTGAACCCAGGAGCCACTCCTAGTGATATTCAGCCATACTGATTGGAAAGCTCAATAATTAGGCCTGGCAATGTTATGCTGCTGGGGCAGAGTGATGCTGGGAAATACCAGGACATCATGTTATATGAAGAGGCCCAGGAGTACCTCCATGAAGTACGAGCATCAAACTCAGGGTCTTATGCTGGGAAGACAAGCATTCTACTCTGTTGTGCTAGCTACTTGGCCTCAGATATTTGACTTTTGATGGTGATCATTAAGTGGAATGTAAAGATACTAAAATATAATGGAGTCCACCTAAAAATAATGTTAAAATAATGTTCTTTTAATAAATAATTTTAGGTAAAGATTAAATAAGGAGGAGGTAAAGATAAAAAGTGAGAAACATTTATTATAGCCAACCCAAACAATGGACTACCCATAGTCATTAAGCAGTAAGACTGATGATGTAGGTCAACTTACTGGCATGAAATCATGTCTATGCTGAACTGACTATTTAATAGTAGAAAAGGAAAGGAAAAGGGAAAAATCAAATTATAAGCTATATATTTTATAACAAATGTTTTATAATTTATAAATAAATTTTGTTTAAGAATCTACATGTTTTTCTATACTTCTTAATGATCTAAAAGTAGACTCACTGGCAGTTCAATAGTTATTATCTTTGTGATTGGAGTGAATATGATATTTCTTGTGTTTTTCTTCATTCATAGACAGAGATGAATAGTGTATGCTTAAATCTGCACTCTGTGATATATGGTCACCTATTATGTGTCAGGCACTGTATTATGTGCTGGGAATATAATGATGAATGGGAGACTTGATCCCTGTTCTTATGGAATTCCTATTTCATGAGTGACAATATCATCTAGACTTCTCAGTTGCAAACAACAGAAATTTGTGTGCTTAGTTTAAGTAGAAATGTGATTTATTGGAAGGATACTGGTCACTGCCCAGAGAGTCAAGGTTAAAGCTTCATAAGCAATGCTTCAAACCCTATCATAGAAATGATCTTTATTGTTCCTGCTGCTGCCAAATATGAATTTGACTTTTCTCTAACTCCTAGAATTCTAGCAGTGATGCCACTTTTTTTGTATTTGTAACTGTTCCTTCTTCGGGAACATTTGCAGGAATAAGAGTAGGGTCACCTGAATTTGCAAAGAAAGACGTTTCATGCATAATAGGAAATCACTTGCTTGTACTATAGCTGCCGAAGAGAAGACTGGGAATTAGGTTTCGAATTCTCCTGAATAACTGTGGGTGAAATTCACACATTAAGGCTGGGTTTATAACATGAATATATAATAGGTCATTGTGAGAAATGGGGAAATCCACTGTGGTTTGCAAAGTAGCTCATGCATTTGTTACAGGCACTCAATACTCCATCCAACACCAATCCCACTATCTCTCCGTCCTCCCTTCAACATTGCTGCCATTTTCCCAACCATCCTACAAGACTGCCTTTCATAGCAAGCCCACAATAATTTATTTTAGGGCCGGAGAGATAGCACAGCAGATAGGGCGTTTGCCTTGCATGTGGCCGACCTAGGTTCGATCTCCGGCATCCCCTATGGTCCCCCGAGCACCACCTGAGCAAAAAGTAATTCCTGAGCAAAGAATCAGTAGTAACTCCTGAGCATTGCCCAATGTGACCCAAAAAGAAAAAAAAATATTTTGTACTGCTTGTTACCACTAAATGACTAATGTGATTATCAATAGCTGCTTTGGTAAAAGAAAATTTATGAAAATCACATCTCATCATGTGGGATACTAAGTCCTTAACTGAGGGTTTACTAAGCTGTTGCTAGTTGCACATTCTGTATTAATGTTTTTTTGATTGAGCTTAGTTGGCTCCTACATTACACTCCCATCCAATCTGGTGAGCTCCTACTGGAATATTAGTACTATAGAGTTTAGAGATGTCCAGAAAATCCAGAAAATTTAACTGGCAGTAGCTTACGTGGCAGTGGTGGAAAGTGGGTGAAGCTGCTGGGGCTTCCTGCCTTCCTGATTTCCTTTCTTTCTTTCTTTCTTTCTTTCTTTCTTTCTTTCTTTCTTTCTTTCTTTCTTTCTTTCTTTCTTTCTTTCTTTTCTTTCTTTCTTTCTTTCTTTCTTTCTTTCTTTCTTTCTTTCTTTCTTTCTTTCTTTCTTTCTTTCTTTCTTTCTTTCTTTCTTTCTTTCTTTCTTTCTTTCTTTCTTTCTTTCTTTCTTTCTTTCTTTCTTTCTTTCTTTCTTTCTTTCTTTCTTTCTTTCTTTCTTCCTTCCTTCCTTCCTTCCTTCCTTCCTTCCTTCCTTCCTTCCTTCCTTCCTTCCTTCCTTCCTTCCTTCCTTCCTTCCTTCCTTCCTTCCTTCCTTCCTTCCTTCCTTCCTTCCTTCCTTCCTTCCTTCCTTCCTTCCTTCCTTCCTTCCTTCCTTTCTGGAACAGTTCTTGAACTGACTCTATCAGTCAGGAAACTAAAAAAGATGGTTATATATATATTTTTATAATAAGAACTTTTGAAATTAAATGTACGAGAAATCCAAGTGAAATTAGATAGGAAAAGAAGAAATCACCTAACGAAAAATTCCTCCTGGTTCATACTGGCTTCTGATAAATGGAATTAAAATAATGTCACAAGGTATCAGTCATTCTTTCTCTTGTCATATTCTTCATGTTCTCTTAGAAATCATGAAGGTCCCTAGAACTTACATCTTATGATCCTAGACTCAATAGCAGTAATAGAACATTTCCTTAGTCATTAAGAATTTCTATTGGCTCCTTTTGAAGCCACTCATTCATTGAATGAACACATTCATTCTTTCCCCCTTAATTTTCATTATACCACTGTGAGATATACAACTATAAGGATGTTCATAATTGGTCTCTGTCATACAGTGTTCCAGCACCCATCCCTCCACCAGTGCCCCATTCCTACCACGCACATCCAAATACTCCCTCACACTCAACTCCAGTCTGCCCCTATTGCAGGTACATTTTCTTTCTCTTACTATCTCTCTCTCTCTGTCCTTATACTTCTCTCTTCTCTTACACTTTGTGGCTTGCCCTACAGATATTAATGGTTTATGATGTCTCTATGGAACACACTCATTCTTGAATCAATCATGTGCCAAAGGGACTAGGTTACTTGCCATCATTCATCATTCATTCACTCATTCATTCATTCATTCATTCATTCATTCTTTTGTTTGTTCGTTCGCTTGTTCGTTCATTCGTTTGTTCATTCACTCATTCATTCATTCATGTGTTCACTCATTCATTTATTCATTCTCTCATTCATTCGCTCACTCATTTATTCACTCATTCATTCTCTCATTCTTTCATTGAATGAACACATTCATTCTTTTTTCTAAGTTAGGATTAGATTTATTTATTTAAATTTTTTTAATTTTTACAATTACAAATATATACAATTAAAAAGTTCATATTTGGGTTTTGGTCATACAGTGTTCCAGCACCCATCCCACCACCAGTGCCCATCTCCCACCACCAACGTCCCCGGTTCCCTCCCCCCACAGTCCTCCTCCATGGCAATTTCTTTATTTCTTTTCTTTCTCTCTCTTTCTCTTTTCCTTCCCTTCCAGACTATGGATTATAGAACATACATTAAAGAGTTGTCATGTGTATCTTTTGCCTCTATTTAATGCTCAGTTCTAGGTTGGCATTAGTACCCTCGACAATTGTTAGCACACTGTTCCATTTTTTTGTCTTACCTAACCTCTGACTCCCACACGTTTGTGATAATTTCCACCTTTGACAAGACCTCCTGATATATGTTTCACTTGACCTTGGATATTGGTATCATAATATGTACATATATATTTATGTTATGCAAATAAATGCAGTCATTCTGTATATGTCTCCCTCCTTCTGGCTAATTTCGCTCAACATAATCTTCTCCATCTCCATCCATTTATAGGCAAATTTTATAACTTCATTTTTCCTAATAGCTGCATAGTATTCCATTGTGTAGATGTACCAAAACTTCTTTATCCAGTCATCAATTCTCGGGCACTCTGGTTGCTTCCAGATTCTGGCTATTGTGAATAATATTGTGAATAATATTCTGGCTATTGTGAATAATATTGTGAATAATATTCCAGATTCTGGCTATTGTGAATAATATTGTGAATACTATTCTGGCTATTGTGAATAATATTGTGAATACATTAAAGACCAACTCTTTAATGTATGTTCTATAATCCATAGTCTGGAAGGGAAGGAAAAGAGAAAGAGAGAGAAAGAAAAGAAATAAAGAAATTGCCATGGAGGAGGACTGGGGAGGGGGAGGGAACCGGGGACATTGGTGGTGGGAGATGGGCACTGGTGGTGGGATGGGTGCTGGAACACTGTTATGTTTAAAACTTTTATGTTTTATGAACATAAAAGTAGGGATGGTGTTTCCGCTGCATATTTTTGGTTTCCCAGAGTAGATTCCCAAGAGTGGTATGGCTGGGTCAAATGGGAGTTCAATTTCTAGTCTTTGGAGGAATGTCCATATTGTTTTCCAAAAAGGCTGTACCAGCCGGCATTCCCACCAACAACGGATGAGTGTCCCCTTTTCCCCACATCCACGCCAGCACTTGTTGTTCTTGCTCTTTTGAATATGTGCCAGTCTCTGTGGTGTAAAGTGGTATCTCATTGTTGTTTTGATTTGCATCTCTCTGATGATTAGTGATGATGAGCATTTTTTCATATGTTTTTTGGCCATTCGAATTTCTTCCTTGCTGAAGTTTCTGTTCATTTCTTCTCCCCATTTTTTGATGGGGTTGTTTGTTTTCTTCTTGTAAAGTTCTACCAGTGCCTGATATATCCTGGATATTAACCCCTTATCAGATGGGTTTTGAGTGAATATTCTTTCCCATTCTGTGGACTGCTTTTGTATCTTGAACCACTCCTGTGCCAAAGGGACTAGGTTACTTGCCATCCTTTAATCTCTCATGTACCACACAAGAAGACTTAAAGAGAAAGAAAAGCTACTTAGAATAGGTTCTTCTGCTTCCTATTCACTTCCTTCACTTTCTCTGACTTCCCCCACTAGAACGAACTCTTAAAGTTGCATTTCTCAAGCCAGGGGAAATGTACCGTGGGAAGAGTGTGTGTCTTGTATGCAGCTGGCAGGGTTCAATCCTCAGCATCCCATATGGTGCCCTGAGTCTGCCAGGAGTGATCCCTTACATGAATCACAAAGTTATTCTTGATTTGGTTTCAGAAATATAACATTTATATAATATTTATAAGTATATAAATATTATAATATGCATTTATATAATATGTATAAATATAACATTTCAATACCAGTCTCTTCAGTTGTGTGCACTTTCTACATCAATGCAGTTTACCCCCTCTCCCCACCACCATCCATCCACCTGCCTCTATGAGATGCACTTTTTTTAAATGGGTTTTGACTTGTGGTTTGCAGTACTTTGCCGATAGGTTTTCATGCATAACACTTCGCTATTTTTTTAGCGCCCCTCTCTTCCTCCTCCCAATTGAATATTTCCCTCCTCCATTGTTGTAATATTCTCTTCCCTGTCTACTTCCCCAACCCCCTCAAATGGCATGCTTCTTACTGAAGACCAGATCTCATGTTCCTGGATTCTGTTGCCTTTGTCAGGAGTAATCCGTGAATGCAGAGCCAAGAGTTAACCCTTAACACAAATAACAAACAAAATAATAAAGTCACCTGATAGTGCTGGGAGGGAATCATAAATGAGGATTCAAACCAAGTTTGTGTGCACAACTGGATGCCAGACAAGCATCTTATATTCTCTGTACTATCTCTCTGGCCTGCAATTGAAGAAGAACAGATCATGTGACCACATTGAGATAGAAAACTTTAGTCCAAATTAAACAAACTGTTGATCATTGATGGAGTTTATTTACAGTGAATAAAATACAATGCTTGAAAGTGACTTTGTTTTTTATTTGTTTATTTTTATTACAAATGTTTTTATTGAGGAGTCAGAGAGATAGTATAGCCAGTAGGTCATTTGCCTTGTGTGTGGCCAAACTGAGTTCAAATGTCAACCCAAGTTCATACGGCCAACCTGACATACCATGTGATCCCCCAAGCACCAGAAATATTGTAAGGATGATTCCTGACAACAGAGCCAGGGTAACTCTTGAGCAATGCTGGATGGGGCCCAAGCACAACAGCAACAATTTTATTGAGATACTGTGGTTTACAATGCTATTAATGACTACCTGTGACTTAATTCCAATACCACTCCATCACCAGTATACTACCCTTTCCTTTTCCCAAGGACATTAAGTCCCTTTCCTCCTATCTACCTACCTCCCTCAATTGTGTGGATCAGTTCTTCCATTATGTTGCCTTTGGACCTTTGTTGCTATCTTGATGTGTATCTTTAAGTCACATATATGAGAGAGATAATTCTTTCCTTCTGACTAACTTCACTCAGCATGATATCCTCTAGTTTCATCCATGTTGCTGCAAGTTGAATAATTTTGGTCCTTTTTAGAGCAGCATATTATTCTATTGTGTACACATTCCACAATTTCTTGATACGATCATCTGTAGTTGGGCATTTGAGTTGTTTCCATATCTTGGCCATTGTATTAAGTGTGGTGATGAACATAGGAGTGCACATACACTTGTGAATTAATGTTTTGTGTTTTAGGGCTAGATGTTAAGAACCGTTATTGCTGAGTATAATGGAGTTCTATTTCTATTTTTTTGATAGATCTCCATATTGCTTTCTGTAGTGGCTGAACCAGATGGCATTCCCACCACTGTGGATGAGTGGTCCTTTCTCACTGCAATCTTCCAACACTGGCTGTTTGAAAGTGATTTTCTTTAAGGTATGGGGAAGTGGGGAATGACCCAACACCCCTCCAATACTCAGTCAGTGTTATGATGGGCCAGAGAAGTCTACACATGTTCCCCTATTTGGACCAGACTTGGGAAGATATTGGCAGTATCCAAGTACTTTTCCCAGACAGGCATAGACAGCTTCCAAAATAGACATGAAAACATTGTTTCTTATTTAAAGTATATTGCCAAACATCTAGAAAGTATGGATAAGCAGAAAGTAAAAATACAAATCCAGTAACTTCAGTCTCCTGAGGAGAAACTGTCACAGTACGGGGAGTACTGAAGGAGACAAATGACTAAATATTGGCCAGCATCCTGGAATTGCTCCTTGAACATATAGAGAACATGACCTGGGCTGGAGACAGTATAGCACCTAGGGGGCTGCCTTTCACGTGGCCAACCCAGGTTCAATCCTTGGCACCAATATTATCCCCTGAGTCCACTAGGTGTGATCTCTGAGTGGAGATCCAGGGAGGTAGTCCTGACCACTGTCAGTTGTGAATCAAAAACAAATAAACAAAACCAAAATATGTGACTTGAGGAAATCAGAATAAAGCTTATATTGGTCAAGAATTATAGATACATAAGAAGTTATAATACTGAATGAAGACATTAAATTTATCAATACTTTGACCGGATAAAGAAACAGTGGTACATCTACACAATGGAATACTATGCAGCTGTTAGGAAAAATGAAGTTAGGAAATTTGCCTCTAAATGGATGGACATGGAGAGGATCATGGTGAGTGAAATTAGCCAGAAGGAGAGAGACAGATATAAAATGACAGCATTTATTTGCATGACATAAATATATATATACATGTTTTGATACCAATATCCAAGGTCAGGCTAAATGTGGATCAGGAGGTCTTGCCAAAGGTCGAAACTACCACAAATGAGTGGGAGCAGAGGTTAGGTAAGACAGAGAAAGGGAACAGTGGACCAATGATTGTCGAAAGTCTATTAAAATCCACAACATGTAAGAGAGAGGGAGAGAGAGAGAGAGAGAGAGAGAGAGAGAGAGAGAAGAGATGGAGAACCTGCCATGGAGGCAGGCTAGGGAGGGGGAGGGGAATAGGGGACATTGGTGGTGGGAAATGGGCACTGGTGGAGGGATGGGTGCTGGAACACTATATGGATTTAAACCCAAACATGAACATTTTTGTAATTGCCAAAAAATAAATTAAAAAAATTTATCAATACTTGCCTGTAACTAAGCATTGATATTAATTAAGAAGCAAAATAATATATATAACTATGTTGTATCACTGTCTGTATCACTGTCTTCCCGTTCATCATCGGTTGGCTCGAGCGGGCCCCAGTAACATCTCCATATGTCCTGTCTCATTCTAGTAGAGTCCAAGGGCATCTGCTTGCTCCAGGAACATAAAGAGCCTCAGTCCATTCTGGAATGAGGTGAATAATTGTTACTGGTATTTGGCATATCAAATACAACACGGGTAGCTTGCCAGGCTCTGCCATGCAGGTAGCATACTCTTGTAGGCATCTCTAAGTCCAGCATTTATTAATGAACCACGCGGCCACCGCGAGAGCCGGGCTGTGACAGGCTGGTCTGCTGGGTGGAGTTCTGATGAGAGAGAAGTCCGGATGTGGAAAATGGAGGCCCTCATGGAGTGGGGAGTCGCCTGGCTTGTTGCGAGGCTCTGCTGGGGTGGTGGGCCAGGGCTAGAACCCACCATCCCTCCCGGGCGCCTCGTGAGCGGCTGGGCACAGGGAGAGCCAGTCAACTATGTTGTAATATATTAAAATATTTTAATAGCAGTGTCAGTGACAGTGACAGTGATAAAGGCATCAGTTATTAATAATAAATCCATAAATTTATTAGTTTTGACTAATGTTCCACAGTAATTTATGATGTAAATAATAGGAGGAACTTTGTGTGTGTGTGTGTGTGCCTGTGTCTGTGTTTGTGTGTGTGCATGTTTGTAGAATGTATTGGGAATTCTCTGTACCATGTTCAAATCTTCTGTCAATCTAAAGCTACTAAAATTATAAGCTTATTAATTAAGAAACAGTGATTTACATAGTTACTAACAGTTGAGCTTCAGAATATAATGTTCTAGCAACAATCCCATCACCAGTGTCAACTTCTCTCCACCAGGTTCCCAACTTCCCTCCCGCACCTCTAGCCTGCTATCCTGATAGGCACATTTTAAAGTTTTGTGTGTTTTTTTTTTTAATTTTTTTATTATACCACCGTGAAACATACAATTACAAAGGTGTTCATAATTGGTTCTTGGTAATACAGTATTCCAGCACCCATCCCTCCACCAGTGCCCCATTTCCACCACCAATGTACCCCTCCCTCCCACCCCCCCGGCCGCCTTAATAGCAGGTACCCCAGTTTCCTCTCTCTCTCTCTCTCATCTCTCTCTGTCTCTGCATCTCTCTCCCTCTTATTTTACACATTGTGGCTAGCCCTGCAGATATTTAGAGTTTATCACTTAAGTCTCTTTGTGTATATTCAATGGTGAGTTTTAATCTGCCATTACCATTTCCCCATATTTAGTAAAACACTGGTATCTATTTATATCCTATTAATGAATGCAGTCATTCTATATCTGTCCTTTTCCTTCTGACTAATTTCACTCCGCATGATAGACTCCATGTCCATCCATTTGCAGGTAAATTTCATAATTTCATCCCTTTTTGACAGCCGCATAGTATTCCATAGTGTAGATGAACCACAGTTTCTTTAGCCAGTCCTCTGTTCTCGGGCATTTAGGTTGTTTCCAGATTCTAGCTATAGTGAATAGCGCAGAGATGAATAAAGAAGTACAGATAGTGTTTCTGCTATGTGTTTTTCGGTCTCTAGGGTATATTCCCAGGAGTGCTATTGCTGGATCAAATGGGAGCTCAATATCTAGCTTTTGGAGGAATGCCCATATTGTTTTCCAAAAGGGCTGGACCAGTCGGCACTCCCACCAGCAGTGGATGAGAGTCCCTTTTTCCCCACATCCACGCCAGCACCGGTTGTTCTTGCTGTTTTGGATGTGTGCCAGTCTCTGTGGTGTGAGATGGTACCTCATTGTTGTTTTGATTTGCATCTCCCTGATGATTAAAGATGAAGAGCACTTTTTCATATGCCTTTTGGCCATTCGAATTTCTTCTTTTTGGAAGCTTCTGTTCATTTCTTCTCCCCCATTTTTTGATGGGGTTGGCTGTTTTCTTCTTGTGGAGTGCTACCAGTGCCTGATATATCCTGGCTATTAACCCCTTGTCAGATGGGCATTGGGTGAATATCCTTTCCCACTCTGTGGATTGTCTTTGTATCTTGGTCACCGTTTCTTTTGAGGTGCAGAAGCTTTTCAATTTTATATAATCCCATTCGTTTATCATTGCTTCCGTTTGCTTGGTCAGTGGTGTGTCGTCTTTAAAGATACTTTTCATTTCGATGTCGTAGAGTGTTTCTCCTATGTTTTCTTCGATGTACCTTATAGATTCATGTCTGATATCGAGATCTAGAATCCATTTTGATCTGACTTTTGTGCATGGCGTTAGAAGGAGGTCTAAGTTCATTTTTTACACGTAGCTGCCCAGTTTTCCCAGCACCATTTGTTGAAGAGGCTTTCTTTGCTCCACTTAATATTTTTTGCTCCTTTATCGAAGATTAAGTGGTTGTATATTTGTGAGTGCGTTTCAGGATACTCAGTTCTATTCCATAGGTCTACAGGTCTGTCTCTATACCAATACCACATTGTCTTAATTACAACTGCTCTGTAGTAGAGCTTGAGGTTGGGGAAAGTGATACCTCCCATCTTCTTTTCCCAAGGATTGCTTTAGCTATTCGTGGGGTTTTATTATTCCATACAAATTTCAGGAGTGTTTGTTCAATTTCTTTGAAGAACATCATGGGTATCTTTATAGGGAACGCATTGAATCTAGTTGGAAGGATTAACATTATCAAAATGGTAATACTCCCCTAGAGCTTTATACAGATTCAATGAAGTTTTGTGGTTGTAGTTAAGATCTCAGCTTCAGTCTTATTGAGCTTGTGGTGGAGATACATAGATATACCACTCCCCCATATTACCAATGTACTCGAGGCCCTCTACTTCCCTACTTATTCCCTTTCTCATTCTCTCCTATTCCCGCAATTTCATTTCTTCTCCATTCTTCTCTGTACACAGTGGGTTCAAGGGTGATTGAGGCACCTTCCCAAACCCCATCTACTGTATAGCATTCCCTCATCCAGTTATCTTACATAGCCCAAATAAGTGATATCATCCTGTGTTTGTTCTTCTGAAAAATACCTCCTGAAATACCATACCTTCAATATACTGATTAATAATATAGGGAAAAAGAATCATGCTTGCAAATGCTGCTTAGTAGTGTTTAAGTTACACCTAGAGTTCAGGCCCTTCTCAATCACTGTTGGGTGAAATGGCTAGAGAGTGCATTGTTTGGTTAAGGAAAATCTGGAGCTGAGGAATGAATGAGAGTCTGTCGGAGAGAGTTGGAGGATTTACACGTTTTCCCTTATCTAGGGGTTGGCCTAAAATTCAGTTGTGCCATTTAATACCTCTGGCCTTTACAGGAAAAAAGAAAGCATGGAAAACACATTCATTTGTATAAAATTACAAGTCTAACAAAAATGTTTTACATGAACGTGATCAACTGGGCAAGTCTTGGGATTCAGAAGTACTGTTGAGAGAACTGTCTGTGTGGAAGTTTCTTGTTTTAAGAATTTAATTTTTACATTATCTATGAAAATAGGGCTAATTCCCCTCTCACATTCTCTTTAAAAACATTATATGCCTGAAGAGTAGGCCATGTTATTTCTATGAAGAAAAATTGCTTTAGGTTCTCAATACTGAGACCTTCCCTCTAAATTATTCCTTTGTCTACACACTGTGTGTGCGTGTGCGCTCACGTGTGCATGTGTATGTGTGTGTGTGTATTATCAGGGCTCAGGGATCGAACCTGGAGCCTCACACATGCAAGGCTACAACACTGAGCTACATCCTTGGTCTCACATTACTTTTCTTTTTTTTTTTCCTTCTGAAGCAGTACTGGTTTATTAGTTTTAAACCAATATTACTGTGATTAAAAAGAATATAACAATACAGAAGTCAACAGAAAAATGATAGGTGTGGTGAATGCTATAAAAGAAATAACCGTGAAAACTCAGAGCTAGTGTAAGCTACTCTTAGATAAAATGATTCAGAGAGGTGCCACCCAAGACAAGGTGCTTTTGGTTTTTGGTTTTTTTCTTAGTACCAAGATTTGAAGCCAGGACTCACATATACTTAAGTGTTCTTTTTTTTTAATATTTTATTACACCAACATGTGACATACAATTACAAAGATGCTCATGTTTGGGTTTCAGTCACACAGTCCTCCAGCACCCATCCCTCCACCAGTGCCCATCTCCCACCGACAACGTCCCCAATTCCCCCCCCCTCCCCAGCCCCGCCTCCATGGCAAGTTCTTTATCTCTTCTCTCTCTCTTTCTCTCTCTCTTCTCCTACACATCGTGGATTGCAATACATACATTTAGAGATCATCATGCATATCTTTTCTCCTATATTCAATGCTCAGTTCTAGGCTGGCATCATCACTTTTGACAAATAGTAGCACACTGCTCCCCTCTCTGTCCCACCTAACCTCAGATTCCCACATGTCCATGGTAGATTCCACCTTTTCTCCTTTTTTAATTGAAAGATGCTCATGTAGAGTCCCGGCTCCACAGGGGTTCCACCATGCACCCTCCACCCAAACCCATCTCCCATCACCAACATCCCGTCCTACCTCCCTGCTCCCGCACCCCAACCACCCGGCGGGTTCCATATGTCATCTCCTTCCTCTGTATATCTCCCTCCCAGCAAACTTTCCTGCTCTTCGTGGAATGCAGTACACCAAATAACATCACTGTTTCACCACCCTAAGTGGCCTGTGCAGCCGCTTTGGCCGTGCA
>JAJIBD010005722.1:0-78141 GCA_021461705.1 Cryptotis parvus
TTTTTTAAATTTTTTATTATACCACTGTGAAACATACAATTACAAAGGTGTTCATAATTGGTTCTTGGTAATACAGTATACCAGCACCCATCCCTCCACCAGTGCCCCATTTCCACCACCAATGTACCCCACCCCCTCCCCCCCACCCCCCAGACTGCCTTAATAGCAGGTACCCATTTCCTCTCTCTCTCTCTCTCTCTCTCTCTCTCTGTCTCTGCATCTCTCTCCCTCTCATTTTACACATTGTGGCTAGCCCTGCAGATATTTAGAGTTTATCATTTAAGTCTCTTTGTGTATATTCAATGGTGAGTTTTAATCTGCCATTACCATTTCCTACATTTAATAAAACACTGGTATCTATTTATGTCCTATTAATGAATGCAGTCATTCTATATCTGTCCTTTTCCTTCTGACTAATTTCACTCAGCATGATAGTCTCCATGTCCATCCATTTGCAGGTAAATTTCATAATTTCATCTTTTCTGACAGCCGCATAGTATTCCATAGTGTAGATGAACCACAGTTTATTTAGCCAGTCCTCTATTCTCGGGCACTTAGGTTGTTTCCAGATTCTAGCTATAGTGTATAGCGCAGAGATGAATAAAGAAGTACAGATAGTGTTTCTGCTATGTGTTTTTCGGTCTCTCGGGTATATTCCCAGGAGTGCTATTGCTGGATCAAATGGGACCTCAACATCTAGTTTTCGGAGGAATGCCCATATTGTTTTCCAAAAGGGCTGGACCAGTCGGCACTCCCACCAACAGTGGATGAGAGTCCTTTTTCCCCACATCCACACCAGCACTGGTTGTTCTTCCTGTTTTGGATGTGTGCCAGTCTCTGTGGTGTGAGATGGTACCTCATTGTTGTTTTGATTTGCATCTCCCTGATGATTAAAGATGAAGAGCACTTTTTCATAAGCCTTTTGGCCATTCAAATTTCTTCTTTTTGGAAGCTTCTGTTCATTTCTTCTCCCCCATTTTTTTGATGGGGTTGTCTGCTTTTTTTCTTGTGGAGTGCTACCAGTACCTGATATATCCTGGATATTAACCCCTTGTCAGATGGGTATTGGGTGAATATCCTTTCCCACTCTGTGGATTGTCTTTGTATCTTGGTCACCGTTTCTTTTGAGGTGCAGAAGCTTTTTAATTTTATATAATCCCATTTGTTTATCTTTGCTTCCATTTGCTTGGTCAGTGGTGTGTCGTCTTTAAAGATACTTTTGGTTTCAATGTCGTAGAGCCGTTTCTCCTATGTTTTTCTTCGATGTACCTTATAGATTCATGTCTGATGTTGAGATCTAGAATCCATTTTGATCTGACTTTTTGTGCATGGCGTTAGAAGGAGGTCTAAGTTCAATTTTTTACACGTAGTTGCCCAGTTTTCCCAGCACCATTTGTTGAAGAGGCTTTCTTTGCTCCACTTAATATTTTTTGCTCCTTTATCGAAGATTAAGTGGTTGTATATTTGAGAATGTGTTTCAGGATACTCAGTTCTATTCCATAGGTCTACGGGTCGGTCTCTATACCAATACCACACTGTCTTAATTACAACTGCTCTGTAGTAGAGCTTGAGGTTGGGAAAGTGATACCTCCCATCTTCTTTTTCCCAAGGATTGCTTTAGCTATTCGTGGAGTTTTATTATTCCATACAAATTTCAGGAATGTTTGTTCAATTTCTTTGAAGAACATCATGGGTATCTTTATAGGGACCACATTGAATCTGTATAAAGCTCTAGGGAGTATTACCATTTTGATAATGTTAATCCTTCCGATCCATGAGCAGGGAATGTGTCTCCATTTCCTCAGGTCTTCTTTTATTTCCTGAAGTAATGTTTTGTAGTTTTCTTTGTAGAGATCCTTTACATTCTTTGTCAAACTGATTCCTAGGTATTTGATTTTCTTTGGCGCAATTGTGAATGGGATAGTTTCTTTAATGTCCCTTTCTTCTCTTTCTTGTTTGCATATAGGAAGGCCATTGACTTTTGGGTTTTGATTTTGTACCCTGCTACACTGCTATAGGAATGTATTATTTCTAGGAGCCTCTTGGTAGAGAGTTTCGGGTTTTCCAGGTATAATATCATGTCATCTGCAAATAGTAATAACTTGGCTTCTTCCCTTCCTATCTGGATGCCCTTAATGTCTTTTTTCTTCCTTGATTGCTATGGCAAGTACTTCCAGTACTATATTGAATAGAAGTGGTGAGAGTGGGCAGCCTTGTCTTGTCCCTGATCTTAAGGGGAAGGCTTTCAGTTTTTCCCCATTAAGAATGATGCTCGCTGTGGGCTTGTAGTAGATGGCCTGGATTATCTTGAGGAAGGTTCCTTCAATCCCCATTTTACGGAGAGCTTTTATCATGAACGGGTGTTGAATCTTGTCAAATGCCTTCTCTGCATCTATTGATATGATCATACGGTTTTTATTTTTCTTTTTGTTGATATGATGTATTATGTTGATTGACTTGCGGATGTTGAACCATCCTTGCATTCCCGGGATGAATCCCACTTGGTCATGGTGTACAATCTTTTTGATGACTCTTTGGATTCTATTTGCTAGTATTTTGTTGAAGATCTTAGCATCTGTATTCATCAGGGAGATTGGCCTATAGTTTTCCTTTTTTTGTGGCATCTTTGTCTGCTTTGGGTATCAGGGTGATATGTGCCTCGTAAAAGCTATTTGGGAGTGTTTCTGTTTCTTCAATTTGCCGGAAGAGCTTAAAAAAGAATTGGGAGTAGGTCCTCTTTTAAAGGTTTTGTAGAATTCACTGGTGAATCCATCTGGACCTGGGCTTTTGTGTTTGGGGAGACTTTTAATTACCGATTCTATTTCCTCGATGGAGATAGGTTTGTTGAGGTATTCCAAATTTTCTTGTTGCAGACTTGGGAAGCTTTAGGAATTCAGGAATTTGTCCATTTCTTCTAGGTTCTCTTGTTTTGTGGCGTACAGGCTCTCATAGTAATCTCTGATGATCCTTTGAATTTCTGTGGTTTCTGTTGTGATGTCCCCGTTTTCATTTCTGATTCTATTTATTTGGGTTCTCTCTTTTCCTTTTCTTACAAGTCTTGCAAGTGGTTTGTCAATCTTGTTTATTTTTTCAAAGAACCAGCTTTTGGTTTCGTTGATCTTCTGGATTGTTTTTTGACATTCCATCTCATTGATTTCTGCTCTAAGTTTTATTATTTCTTTCTTTCTGCTTGGGTTGGGCTCCTTTTGTTGATCACTCTCTAAGATCTTAAGTTGTGAAGTCAGACTGTTTATGATGGCCTTTTCTTCTTTTCTGATGAATGCTTGAAGAGCTATGAACTTGCCTCTTAACACTGCTTTCGCTGTATCCCACAAGTTCTCGTAATTCGTGTCTTCAGTCTCATTTGTTTCCAGGAATCTTTGGATTTCCTCTTTTATTTCTTTTATGACTTGCTGGTTGTTCAGCAGTGAGCTGTTTAGTTTCCAGGTACTTGGTATTGGTCTCCGTTTTTGTGTACAATTAACTTCTATTTTCAGTGCATCATGGTCTAAAAAAATAGTTGGCACAATTTCTATCTTCTTGATTTTATGGAGGTATGATTTATGGCTCAGCATGTGATCTATTTTGGAGTATGTTCCATGTGCACTGGAGAAGAAAGTGTATTCAGCTTTTTGGGGATGAAATGCCCTGTATATGTCTACCAGCCCTCTTTCTTCCATCTCTTCTTTTTAGGGCCAGTATTTCCTTGGTAAGTTTCAATCTTGTTGATCTATCCAGGGTTGATAGAGCAGTGTTGAAGTCTCCAACTACAATTGTGTTGCTGTCAATGTCTTCTTTGAAGTCTATTAGCAGTTGTTTTAGGTATTTTGCTGGCCCCTCGTTGGGTGCATATTATGTTTAATAGCGTGATTTCTTCCTGATATATGCATCCCTTGACTATTAAGAAGTGACCTTCACTGTCCCTTCTGACCTTCTTCAGCCTGAAGTCTATGTTGTCAGATACCAGTATGGCTACCCCAGCCTTTTTGGATGGGTTGTTTGAATGAAGGATTGTTTTTCAGCCTTTTATTTTGAGCCTGTCTTTGCTCCGATTGTTCAGGTGTGTTTCTTGAAGGCAGCAGAATGTCGGATTCAATTTTTTGATCCATTTTGCCACTCTGTGTCTCTTAACTGGTGCATTTAGACCATTGACATTGAGAGAGATTATTGTCATGGGATTTTGTGCCATCTTTCTGAATAGGTTGGTTGTTCTTTTGGGTTATGTCTCATCTTATAGTAGATCTTTTAGTCCTTCTTTTAAGGTTGGTTTTGATTTTACAAAGTTCCTAAGCTGTTGTTTATCCAAGAAGTTGTATATCTGTCCTTCAAATCTGAGTGAGAGTTTAGCTGGATAAAGAATTCTTGCTGAGGCATTCATTTCATTAAGTTTTTTTACTAAATCCCACCACTGCCTTCGGGCTTGGAGGGTGTCTTCTGAGAAGTCTGCTGAAAGTCGAATGGATGCTCCTTTGTATACAATTTCCTTCTTTGATCTTGCTGCCTGAAGAATTATGTCTCTGTCTATGGCATCCATTACTTTGACTAGGATGTGTCTTGGGGTCTTTCTATTGGGGTCTCTTCTTGCTGGTACGCATCGGGCCTCTTGGATCTGGATGGCTTCGTCCTTTAACTCGGGAACTTTTCAGCCAGGATGTTTTTCACTGTTTTAATTTCCTTGGGGTTACTTTCCTGTCCCTCTGGGACTCCTATGATTCTTATGTTGTTCCGCCTGGCTTCATCCCATTGTTCTCTGTTCCGTTGCTGATCCATTTTCCGGTCTTTTTCCATCTTATGTAGATCTCTTAGTGCTTTCTGCAGCTCATCTTCAGTCTCACTGATTCTCTCTTCCACTGCTGTCATCCTTACTGTTGAGAGCCCCGATTGTGTTTTTTCATTTTGTCTACTGAGTTTTTAAGTGATGATATTTCTATTTGCATGGTTCTCATTTCTGCTCTCATTTCCTCCCCGTAGTTTATTGACTGCCCTTTCAACGACTTTGTTTATGTTCTCCTGTATTTTATTGGACATCTGCTCAATTTTTTCATTGAGCTCCTTAAACATCCTACCAATTTCTTCTTTAATTTCATTGTCAGAGAGATCATGCACATCTGTATTCTTTTTTGAGTCTTCAGGGTCGATTCCTTCATCTGTTCTTCGAGCTGGGGATCTGCGTTGTTTCCCCCATGGTGTTGTGGTGTTCAGGGATAGATTCCTCTAGTGAACTATTTCTTTTTTCTTGAGGGTATTACCTTCCCTTGGTGTTGAATTTCCTAATTTTTGTATTAATAAGCGGCCGCGTGAGTGGCCCCCTGCCCAGCCAGCCGCACACCCCAGGGAGGCTACCTGAGGCGGAGTCAGGCCGGTGTGAGAGTTCAAAATGACTATTTACTTCCGCTTCCGCTCGGACTTCTGGGGGTTGTAGTTCCACCTTCTGCCGAGACCTGGGGCTCTACCACAACCCCAGGTGCCCGCTTGGTCAGCCGCACACCCCAGGGAGGCTACCTGAGGCGGAGTCAGGCTGGTGTGAGAGTTCAAAATGACCATTTACTTCTGCTTCCGCTCAGACTTCTGGGGGTTGTAGTTCCACCTTCTGCCGAGACCTGGGGCTCTACCACAACCCCAGGCGCCCACCCCGCCACACCCCAGGGAGGCTCCAATTTTACCTTTGAATCACCTTTATGTACTCTGGAGACTGATCAGAGCAAGGTAGCAAGACTGAAGTCTAATCAGAGCTAGAGTAGAACAGAAGTCTAGCTCACATACATCTCCTGACAGCAACAATCATTAGCCAGTCACATCCCCTGGCCCTTCAGTGAGTCATGGGGCTCAAGCAGGGGCTTGTGCAACTTGCATGTCCAAGGTTAACAGGAATCAAACCAGTATAGACTGGGCTGTACAGATTAGATCATAGAAACCAAGCCATAAATACACCCATGCATAGAGAGTGAGCTAGTCTGACATGGAGGCCAAAAGTACACTATGAAGAAAGAATAATCTCTTCAACAGACTGGGGAAAATAAATGGGCATTAATCACTTGATCACTTGACATGCGTTATTCATCGATTTGCTCAAGTGGGCGCCAGTAATGTTTCCATTTGTCCCTGTCACATGCCAGTGTAGCCCAATGACATCTGCTTGCTCTAGGAATACAAAGAGCCTCAAACTGTTTGTTCAGGGTCTTGACGAAGAAGTCTGACCATCTTGTAGGTGGGTTGCCATGTGATATTTTGACTTTCCGTGAAATCCAGTCAGTAACGGCACTAGTCCAGCAGTCATCTCCAAGTCACATTCCATGTCCAGCCCATCTGATTTTCGACGCCATGGCAAACAAGACAGCATCCCTGACTCTCGATTGTTGATGAAGGTCGGAACTCCAGATTCCTTCTCTTACTTGTGTGAGGCGTGATATTCCAAGCATTGCTCTTGCGATTCCTCTTTGGGAGACCCAAATAGCGTTCTCATCCTGCTTTCATAGGGCCCAGATCTCTGAAGCGTATGTTAATGCAGGGAGAACGGTGGAGTCAAAGAGAAGTGCCCAGAGCCGGAGGTTCTTTGTCTTTTTAGCTATTTCTTCAATGCTCTTGAAGGCATTCCACACCGCTCTCTTCCACCTGTGCAGCTCAGTTGCTAGGTTCTTCGTCATGTTGAGTTCTTGACCTAGGTACACATAACTGCTGCATTCAGAGATGTTTGTTCCATTGAGAGTGAATTGAGCATCTAGAACTAGTTCGTTTTTCATGGACATTGTTTTGTTGAGATTCAGCTGTAGATCTACCTTTCTGCATTCACGGTCAAAGTCAACCAGCGTTTGTGCTGCTTGGCTAATGTTTGATGTTATTAGAATGATGTCATAAGCAAAGCAGATGTAATGTAGTTGCCAACCATCTATCTTCACTCCCATTCCTTCCCATTCTAATTGTCGCATGATGTTTTCAAGGGTGGCTCTGAAGAGTTTCGGTGAAATGGTATCACCCTGCCGAATCCCTCTTTTTACATCAATGATCACTACCTTGTAGAATGGTGAGATCCTGGTGGTGAATCCGTAATACAGCTCACAAAGGATCTTGATGTATTGAGTTTGAATGCCCTGTTTGGCTAGGGCTTCGATGACCACTTCACTCTCAACAGAATCAAAGGCTTTGTTTAAATCAATGAACGTTAGACAGAGCAGCATCTTGAACTCCCTACAAACTTCAATGAGCCTGGTTACCATGTGGTTATGAATGATTGTGCTGTATCCTTTTCGGAAGCCAGCTTGCTCGAATGGTTGTCCTTCATCTAATGTTCTGCCAATCCTGTTCAGGATGACTCAAGTGAACAGTTTGTAGATGATGGATAACAGGCAGATGGGGCAATAGTTGCCAATGTTATGGATGTCTCCCTTCTTGAACAGTAGAACTGTCCTGTGGTTTTCCATTGGGAGGGAACCTTGCATTCAGACAGGTAGCATGTGAAGAGCCGAGCCAGTGAGTTGATGGGTACTGACGGCAGGTTCTTCAGGTGTTCGGGTCTGACTTTGTCTGGGCTGGGTTCTGTTTGCTTCTTTACTGACGAAATGGCATGTCAGATTTCAGAAGGGAGAATGTTGGGAACGACATATCCATCCTGCGGAATTTGGTATGTGGGTAGGTGGACGTGGCTATCAAAGAGATCTGAGTAGAAGTCATGGATAATCTTCATTGCCTCTCTGGATGATGTGATAGATCCATCAGGATGTTGGAGGGCAGTCTTCTTAGTCTTATAGTTGGCGAAGGACAGGCAGGTGTTGCAAATGCTTTTCCCAGCTTCTGCTACATTGGCCAGTATTGTTGCTCTTCTCTCTTTGAGGTCTTCCTTTATCATTTCTCTGCACTGCTTTGCGACCTTGGATGTTAACTTATGGTTGCCTGAGGCTTGTGCCTTGCCATGTTGGTGAATGAGCTCGACAGTTTTTGATGACAGGTGTCCTTTTGTGGCTTTCTCTCTCTCTCTGTCTCTCTCTCTCTCTCTCTCTCTGCGTTCCTCACACAATCATGCAGGTGCTGAACCAGTTGGTTGTATTCTTTGTTGATGTCGTCAATGATGGCATCTTTCCATGTTGCTGCAATGGTGCCAAAGAGCTCCCAGTTGGTGGTCATTCTGAGAGTTCTCTTCTTAAACTTTTCAGCCCTTTCTCCCCCATTCCATGAAGTAGAATTTTTGCCCGAAGAAGACAGTGGTCCGATCCTGTTTGCAATTTTGGGACGACAGCGACATCAGTCAGGAAAAAACGTCGATTGAATGTGATATGGTCAATTTCATTGTGGAATTGTCCACCAGGAGATTCCCATGTCCAACGTTTCGCTTCAGCCTTCTGGAACTGTGAGTTCCCATGAATGGTCTTGGTGGACATGATGAACTCAGATAGTCTCTCAGCCTGTTCGTTCCATTCGAGGCCATGGGTCCCGATCTTCTCGGTCCTATATTGGCATTAAAATCACTGACTGTGATCTTCTATAAGGTGTGATCTTCTTTATAGAACTCCTCCAATTTCATGCAGAATTTCTCAATTTCTTCTCCCTTGTATGTGGATGTTGGTGCGTGAGACAACGAAGATAGAGACTGCTGGCAATGAACCAACAGTCATTGAACATTTATTCAAGTGTAATCTTCCGATTTGGTTTGTTAGGCACTTAAATGAATCAATCATCATGACCAGGTTTGTGTTGACAGGACACCAACACCACTATCTTTCATCACATGTTCTGAGGAACGGTTCTCCTGTGTCGAAAACGTGTGATGTGATTGATACCTTCTCGTCTCAGTCAAACCAATGATGTTGTACTTGATCTTTTGTGCTTGCACCATCAGGTCCAGGATATATGCTTCCAATGCCAGCATACATGCATTGTAAGTACAGACAGTCATTTTAGTCCTTTGTTTTCGCAGCCTGGTTTGGCCCTGAGATTTTATCAGACTCTCCTTGCTCATCCTTCTTAGCGATGCCATATTTAGGGCTCTTTCAGGGTCAGGGGGATGAGAGCCATTGTTTTTACTGGTTTTGGCATATAGAATATACAATGGACAGCTTACCAGGCACTGCTGTGAGGGCGGGATACTCTCGGTAGCTTGCGGGGCTATCTGAGAGGGGCGGGTGGAATACTCTTGGTAATTTACTGATGAACCGTGCAACGGGGAGAGCTGGTAGCACTTCATGCCCCTCCTTAGCTTATCCAGGAGAGACTCTGGTGACCCCTGAACACTTCCTTGAGTAGCCTTGCCCCAGACCCAGCACCACTGGCTATGGACCGACAACAATAAAAAAAGAAAAGAATACAGTTGAAATAGATAAAGGCTTACATATAAATATGAAACCATAAAACTCCTAGAGGGGTCCAGGGGATGGCTCAAGTGGTAGAACACATAGATGGCATGCATATTTGATGCCCTTGGTTTAGGCTCTGACACTACACTGCAACCCCAACCCCCCAAAAAACTCCTCTCTAGTCAACAGGTATGTGAAAAGGTGCTCAATATCACTAATCTTCAAGAAAATGCAAAACAAAACCATAATAGATAACACCTCTCACCTGTGTGAATGGCTAGATGACAAAAGAAACAGGTGCTGGCAGGGGGCAAGGAAAGAGAGCCCTTTACACTGCATGGGGATGGAATTGGGAAGAATGGAAAACAGTATGGAGATTCTCACAAAGTTCAAAATAGGGCAGGGTAGAGTACTTACCTTTCATGTGTGTAGCCCTGGGTTTGATCCTCAATACTGCATGGTTCTCTGACATGGCTGGGGAGTAACCCCTGAGCACTGAGCTGAGAGTAGCCTCTGAACACGCGAGGCATGTGAGCATGGTACCCCCCCCCTCCCCCCAAAAAAAAACAAAAAAGACAAAATACAACTACTATTAGATACAGTAATTCCGCTTCTGAATATATAGCTTATTGTGTGTAAGATGTTGAAATTGTTCAATCTCTTGATTTGATAATTCATAATGCTACCACTTTCAAATTGTTATATCCTTGAAATATGCACAGACTTAGTTGAGATACTCCAGTAAAGCTGGAAATCAATGGAAGACACTTCACCCTTAGCCATTGTTTTCACTATTGCTTTCTTATGTCATATACATGTATATATGTGTATATATATTATATGAAAATAGCTAAGAAGACAAAGAACCTCTGGCTCTGGCACATCTCTTCAACTCCACCATTCTCCCTGCATTAACATATGCCTCAGAGACCTGGGCCCCTACGAAAGCAGGGTGAGAATTCTATTCGGTCTCCCAAAGAGGAATCGAAAGAGCTATGCTTGGAATATCATGCCTCACTCAAGTGAGAGAAGGAATCGGAGTTCCAACCTCCGTTGCTGTTCCAGAGTCAGGGACGCTGTCTCATTTGCCAAGGCATCGAGAATCAGATGGACTGGACATGTAATGCGATTTGGAGATGACCGCTGGACTAGAGCCGTTATCGACTGGATCCCACGGGATGTCAAAAGATCATGCGGCTGCCCACCTACAAGATGGTTAGACTTCTTTGTCAAGACCCTGAACAAACGGTTTGAGGCTCTTCATAGTACTGAACCAACCAGATGCCATTGGGCTACACTGGCAAGTGATAGGGTCAAATGGAAATGTTATTGGTGCCCACTCGAGCAAATCGATGAACAACGGGATGTCAAGTCAAGTCAAGTCATTCACAATATATATTTTATATGCTATATATGAATGATATGATATATATATGAATGATAAGTGTTAGTCACCATCTGAGGTGGCGAACCCTGATCATATAGGATGGACCTTGATGGGTAATAAATGCTTCTATTCTTTCTTCTTGTAATGAACTAGTAAAAGAAAATACTGTTCATGGGGCTAGAGAGATAATAGAGCAGGTAGAGTGTTTGCATACAGCTGATTCTGGTCCTATTTCCTGGACCCTATATGGTCCCCCCACAGCCCCACTAGGAGTAATTCCTGAGTGCAGAGCCAGGAGTAAGCCCTGAGCATTGCCAGATGTGGCCCAAAAAGCAAATAAAAGGAAAAAATGAAAATATTGCTCATACTAACATGTAACTTAGATTGTCAACTATCCTTTTCTCCTCCTTTGAAGTTCTTTTCCAGATCATCCCTCTAAAGAGTCTGCTCGACATTGCTAAAGGGTTCAAAAATCACTAAAGATTTGATGGGGCAGAGGAGGCCAGTCTATACTGAAACTTCTCAACCTACCCTGGAGAGATATCCCTGGGCGTCTCCCCCCAACTTTGCAGTGGTGCATCTAAGTCTCCTCACTTGTATTCCACAGCCCCTGCTCTTTGCTCAGCAGCCTCTCTGCACCCCTGTCCTGCAAACCGTGATTCGTAATCAGGGAAGCAAAAGGCAAACTGTGCAGATAACCAGACCAATTCTACTCAAATATCTTCTCAGAGCACTTCTTAAAAAAAAAAAAGCAATGCTTTCCCCAGGAAAGATTATTATTATTATTATTATTATTATTATTATTATTATTATCCACCATATTTACATTTTCCTCCCAATAGTGCTCACTGTAGGTGCTGGAAGCTTGACATATCTATAGTTTGTCGTTTGAGTCCATGGCCAAAGATCCCTGGTGTCTTTGGATGTGAATTCCCTGCAGACACAGACGAGACACTTCCTGTCCTCCATGGCATATGTCCTTTACAGAAGCAAGCAAGAGCACAGAGGGTGAAGCAAGGAAAACTCATTATTCCTGAAAATTGGTCCTGGTCTCAAAACTAAATATAACATTTAGAAAGAATATATAAATGATCACCTTCTGGAGTTTGCCAAGGACAACTTTAACACCAAATGATTACAGATACACATCACAGAAACCTGTCTTGTTATTGAAAAGTAGCAGTTGAAAAAATATACAAATAAATCACTGTATCTTATTTTATGATTTGCTATGGGAATGTATGGTTTCATTTTAACCATATACAATTCCATCCAAAAAGGTTAGGAGTTTTTTTGTTTATTTTAGAGGGTTTGGGGCCATAACCAGTAATGCTCAGGGACCAAACTGCCAGGGATAGAATCAGGTTGGCTGCATGAAAGCAAGTGTCTTAACTCCTATACCATCTCTCCACACTGGTCCAAAAGTCTATCGTATGTGAAAATCTTACCAAAAGGAGTGTAAATGAGATCACTTTTGTTTGTGTGTGTGTTTGTTTGTTTGGGCCCACACCCAGAAATGCTTAGGGACTATTCCCAACTCGGTTCTCAGCACTGCTCTGGGACTATTCCCAGAGCAGTGACTCGGTTCTCAAACCTGGCTCTCTGGAAGCAGAGCAAGCCTTTAAACCATTGCTCCCACATTTTCCTCCCACCTGCCACCTGATTTAAACACCAACATTTACGAAGTTGCTCATAATGATTTTTTTTTTTTTGCTTTTTTGAGGTCACACCCGGCAATGCTCAGGGGTTTCTCCTGGCTCTGCACTCAGGAATTACTCCTGGCGGTGCTCGGGGACCGTATGGGATGCCGGGGATCCAACCTGGGCTGGCATGGGCTGGCTGCGTGCAAGGCAAACGCCCTACCCGCTGGGCTATCGCTCCGGCCGCTCACAATGATTTGTGCCAGGCAGTCACTATGCCAACCCCTACCCCACCACCACTGTCACCCTCCCTCCACCACTGGCCCCGTTTCCCAATCACCCCTCAAGCCTGCCCTTGTAGCAGCTGACAGCAATTTAGTTCATACTGTTTGTTACCCCTAAATGACTAACAGAATGTTTCTGTTAAACAATAATGTTTCTAGAGAGGAAAATTTGTGAAAATTGTTTTATCTCACCATGGGGACATTAGATGCTTGCCTGAGGTTTAACTAAGCTACTGTTACAAATTAACCCTCTGTGTTAATGTTTTTGTTTGTGGAGATTGGTTGCTTTCTATGCCAGATCACAGCCATATGCTATGGTGATGCCAGTGTTGTAGATATTGGAGATGTCATAGGCATACACTTCAGAACATCCAGAATTTTTTCTTTTTTCTTTCAATCTTTCAATTTTTAAAAATTTTTCATTATAACACCGTGAGATATAGTTACAAAAGTGTTCATATTTGGGTTTCAGCCATAGAGTGTCCCAGCACCCACCCCTCCACCAGTGCCCATTTCCCCTCACCAATGTTCCCTGATTCCCCCCTCCCCAGCCTGCATCTATGGCAGGCAATTTTCACTGCCTCTCTCTCCACTCCCCTTTTCTTACACATTGTGGATTGCAATACATACATCATGTATATCCTTTTGCCTACATTCAATGCTCAGTTCTATGCTGGTGTTATTATTTACCATAATTATTAGTACACTGTTCCTTTCCCTGTATTACCTAACCTCTGACTCCCACACATTTGCAGTAACTTCTACCCACTGATAATACCTCCGGATCCATGTTTTGTCTAGCCTTGGATATTGGTATCATGTTTTTTTTTATATTTAGCAAATAAATGCAGTCATGCTATATCTGTCCTTTTACTTCTGGCTAATTTCACTCAGCATGATCCTCTCCATGTTTATAGGCAAATTTATAGGCAAATTTCGTAACTTCGTTTTTCCTAACAGCTGCATAGTATTCCATTGTGTAGCTGTACCAAAATTTCTTATCCAGTCATCACTTCTTGGGTACTCTGGTTGTTTCCAGATTCTGGCTATTGTGAATAGTGCTGCTATGAACATAGAAGTGTAGATGGTGTTTCCACTGTGTGTTTTTGGTCTCACAGGGTATATTCCCAAAAAGTGGTATTGCTGGACCAAAGGGGAGCTCAATTTCTAGACTTTGAAGAAATGTCCATATTGTTTTCCAAAAAGGCTGTACCAGTCGACATTCCCACTAACAGTGGATGAGAGACCTTTCTCCCCACATCCACACCAACACTTGTCGTTCTTGCTCTTTTGGATATGCGCCAGTCTCTGTGGTGTGAAATGATATCTCATTGTTGTTTTGATTTGCATCTCTCTGAGTGATTAATGAGGAGCATTTTTTCATATGCCTTTTGGCCATTCGAATTTCTTCCTTGTCAAAGTTTCTATTCATTTCTTCTCCCCAATTTTTTATGGGGTTGGCCGTTTTTTCTTGTAAAGTTCTACCAATGCCTGATATATCCTGGATATTAACCCCTTATCATATGGGTATTGGGTAAATATTCTTTCCCATTATGTGGATTATTTTTGTATCTTGGTCACTGTTTCTTTTGAGGTGAGGAAGTTTTTTTAGTTTCATGTAGTCCCATATGTTTGTCTTTACTTCCAATTGCTTTGTTAGTGGTGTTTCGCCTTTGAAGATGACTTTAGCTTCAATGTTGTAGAGGGTTCTTCCTATATTTTCTTCAACTTACTTTATGCATTCAGGTCTGATGTTGAGATCTTTAATTCATTTTGATCTGATTTTTGTGCATCGTGTTAGACAGAAGTCCAAATTCATTTTTTTACATGTAGCTTCCCAGTTTTTCCAGCACCACATGTTGAAGAGACTTCTCTTGCTTGCTCTATTTTGTACTTTTTGCTCCTTTATTGGAGATTAAATGATCATGTACTTGGGGATGGATGTCAGGATACTCAACTCTATTCCATAGGTCCACAGGTCTGTTTTTATTCCAATACCACGCTGTTTTAATTACTATCGCTTTGTAGTTCAAGTTGAAGTTGGGAAAGGTGATGCCTCCCATCTTCTTTTTTCCAAGGATTGCTTTAGATATCCATGGGGATTTATTATTCCATACAAATTTCAGGAGTGTTTGGTCAATTTCTTTGAAGAATGTCATGGGTATCCTTATAGGGACTGCACTGAATCTGTATAAGGCTCTGGGAGTATTATCATCTTGACAATGTTTATTCTTTCAATCCATGAGCAGAGAATGTGTCTCCATTTCCTTGTGTCCTCTTTTATTTCTTTAAGCAGTGTTTTGTAGTTTTCTTTGTACAGGTCCTTTACACTCTTAGTTAAGCTGATTCCTAGGTATTTAATTTTCTCTGGTACAATTGTGAATGGGATCATTTTCTTAATATCCCTTTCTTCTCTTTCATTATTTGTATATAGGAAAGCCACTGACTTTTGGGTATTAATTTTGTATCCTGACACTCTACCATAGGTATCTATTTTTTTCTAGGAGCTTTTTGGTAGAGTTTAGGGTTCTCTAAGTATATTATGTCATCTGCAAATAGTGATAGCTTGACTTCTTCCTTTCCTATCCAGAAGCCCTTAATGTCTTTTTCTTCCCTGATTGCTATGGCAAGTACTTCCAGTACTACATTGAATAGAAGTGGTGAGAGTGGGCAACCTTGTCTTGTCCCTGATCTTAGGGGAATGTTTTCAGTTTTTCCCCATTGAGAATGATACTCGCTGTGGGCTTTTGGTATATGGCTTTGACTATATTGAGGAAAGTTCCTTCAATTCTCAAGAAAATCCAGAATTCGTACTGGGCAGTCCATCTGGTGTTCAATTTTTATCTGGATGGCATCTTTAGCATGTGGGAGTGGATGTTGGGGCTTTGTTAGGGCGGGAGCAGCCTGGAGGTCTCAGCCAAGAAGTGTTTGTGACTAGGTGATCTCTTTTGAGATTTACTTGAGTCTCTGGAACAAGGCCAGTGACTGAACTTAGATGGCAGCAGTTGGGGGTGGGGGCGTGGCTGCAGGGCTAACGCAAGTACGGGAGGTAGGAGACACTTACATTTTCAAAAAGACCCATTCTAAGAGAATATCTTCCTGTCCCACTTAATTATAGGAAACTTATGGTCTTGACAAAATTTTCTCCTGTCTTGGCAAATTTCTCTCCCATTGCTGGAATTTAATGCCCCACCCCAGTAGCCTGCTGCTCCAGCCACACAGTGTGTGTCAGCATGATATTCTCCATGACAGTCTATTTATAAACAAATTTCATTACTTCATTTTTCCTGACACCTGTGTAGTATTCCATTATGGATTTTTAAATTTTTATTTTAGTTTATTGGTTTGGGGTCACTCCCAGCTGTGCCCCCTCAACCAACTCCCCAATTCCAAGGGTTAACTCCTGGCTCTGTGCTCAGGAAACACTCCTGGGACTGTTCAAACCCAGATCAGTCATGTGCAAGGCAAGCTCCTTTACTGCTGTACCATTTCTCTGACTCCAGTCCTTTCCTAATCCCCTGACAACACCATTTGGCCCAATGGTCATCCTAAACAAAACTTCTCTGCAGGTTCAGGAAAATGGAAGAGGGCAATACAACCTCCAAATGCCAGAGCTATATGGGATGTGGCCACTCTTAATCTAGATACTCCTCCAATCCTCCTTAGTGATCTTTAGGCTGTAATTCTACTCCCAGTATGCAGATACTTCCCAAGAGAGTCAAGAAATAGGGTAATTTCAGGGAAATCTATTTCATATCCTCAGCTTCTGAATGAACTTCCCAGAGAGTATCTCTTGGGGTGTCTTTATAGCATAAATGCTTTTTTTTTTTCACCATCTCCTTTAATAATTGCTCTTCTCTGACATAAAAGCAAGCACAGCTCCGGCCAGAAAGATAGCTTGATGGGCTGGAATTCATACTTTGTAGGCGAGAGACAGTAGTTAGGACCAGGCAAATCTCTTCCACATATTTCAGCGTGAAGGGGACTCCTGCCAATACCTTGACTCCACACTTCCAGCATCCAGGACAGAGAGAGCAGATTTCTGTGGTTTGAAGTCACAGAACTCACGGTACTATTTCATGGTAGCCCTAAGAAACTGTCCAGAAAAACAATGTGCCCCCTGAGAAAATGAAAGACAGGCTCACTCACCCTGTTATAAAAGCTTAGGATCGTACTTTCTCCCCTGAAATGCATCCTATTGCATTAACGGGCCTTCACTCGGCCCATCCACAATAGCCCTGAGGGAACGGAGGCTCAGGAAACAACAGAGCAGAAAGGTGCTATTCTGATTCCTGCTACCATTGCAATAATAACTGTGTCCCAGGTGCTTCCAGCAAACACAAAACCAAGGACTTATAAAATCTCAAATCCTGAGCTGGAGAGAGTTCACTGGCCTCTCACTGGAGAGACAGTTCACTTGCTCCATACACTAGAAGCCCGGGTTTGATCCCAGCACTACTAGGGATGCCTCAAAATAAAACAAAACCCGAGGCCAGAGTGATAGCCCAGCAGGTAGGGCGTTTGCTTTGCACGCGGCCGGCCTGTGCCGGCCCGGGTTTGATCCTCGGCATCCCACATGGTCCCTCGAGCACCGCCAGGAGTTATACCTGAGTGCAGAGCCAGGAGTAACCCCTGAGTGTCACCGGGTGTGACCCAAAAAAGCAAAAAAAAAAAAAAAAACCAAACTCAGACCCTTCAGTTCTTAACAATGGGGCATTACCAGGTACAAAAAATCCCTGCCTACCATACAATTAGACAAGTTCTTTAACCAAGCCACCATGAACACTGTAGTTAACTATTTCCTTGAAGGAATGTATTTCATATTAAATATTCAAATAAAATACATGCCATTTAGTTATTAAACTTCAGTCTTATGGAACAAAGTCACCTTACATATAACATGGCTATTTCCCAAGAGATATGATACAAACATTTATTATATAATTGCATATGTATATACATATTTCTGAGAAGTACTTAATAGGGTGATCAATAGGATATTTAAGAAAACTTCATGTTAGGATAAAATTTGGCAGGAGAACAGAGTTCATGGGACCAAATGAGTAGTACATTCCCAACTTTTACAAAGTCTATTAAGATATTTTTGAAAAAGGAAGCTGACCACTCAGAGAGCAGACCGGGTGGGTGGGAGGCAATGGGGAGGCTGGTGCAGGCAGTGCACACTGGTGAAGGGATCTGTGCTGAAACACTGTATGCCTGATTAAGGAAGATCAAAACTCTATTGTACCAAGAGTTTACTGGACATGGTCTAAAAAGCATTTGAAACGTATTTACAATACTTGATAAGAGATATCCATTACAAGGTTAGGGTTTTTTTTTTTTTTTTTTTTGCTTTTTGGGTCACATCCGGCGATGCTCAGGAGCTTCTCCTGGCGCTGCACTCAGGAATTACTCCTGGCAATGCTCGGGGACCATATGGGATGCCAGGGATCAAACTCAGGTCGGAATAGGCCGGCCGCGTGCAAGGCAAATGCCCTACCCGCTGGGCTATCGCTCCGCCCCATTACAAGTATTTATGGGCTTCCCCATCCCTACCCTGTCCCAGTTGCAGAAACGGAACCCCAGGCTCACAGACGCTGACCACCTTCTGGGCTCCCCTATTGGTACATTTATATGTAAAGATACACATTCAGATTTGGGGCGTGGTAGGCTGGTAGCTATACCCAAGGTAGCTCTGTGCTCAGGAGCAACCCCTGCTGGTAGTCAGGGGAACCTCTCTGGTGCCAGGAATTCAAACAAGGGTGGGCAAGATGCAAAGGGTTGTTATGCATCTACCTCCTACACTATCTCCACCTCAAGTTCAAAAAAATTGTTTTAAAATCTACAAAATTATGGAGCTTCCAAAACCGACAGGGGAGATATGTGGTGAAATCAGTATTTTGATTTTTTTTTATTTTTTTAATTGCATAACCACAGATTACAAAGCTATTCATGATTTAGTTTCAGGTGCACAAAGCTCCAACACCAATCTCTTCACCAGTGTCCCCATTTTTCCTCTGCATTCACCCTGAGCATGGACAGGAGTGACCGGAGGACAGCTAGAAATAATCCCTGAGCACAGAATCAGGAGTAAATCCTGAGCGACATCAGCTATGGCCCTCTGCCTCCAAAAAGAAATTAAGTAAGTCTGTATCGAACCTAAAAGTTTAATCAGCTGATTTCTTATAAACCTCAAATCAAAGGAGGCATCAGACTTCCTCATTTAACAGGATTCTGGAATTACTCTAGTTTGTAACACCAGCAAACGCACAATTCACTCCCTAAGGTCAAAGCTGGCAGAAGTCCCAATGCCAACCTTCCTTCCAAGGTCAAAAGCTGTTTACTGCATTCTTGCTATTGTGTGACAGGTCAAAGGCAGCTGCCTCCCCCCATCACCCAGAACCTTGCCTTTCTGACACTAGGTGGGTGACATTGAAAGGGAAATCCATTTGTTTCTCTGTTCCTCACCCTGATATCTTACATAGACCATATGGTTCTAAATCTAAAGAAGCCCAGGAACAGACTTTATTATCAAAAGCAGATGGAAAAAATATGCAGACACGTCAAAACACTTGCATTAATGAAGTCTTATGGATTTACTTGGTATTAAGAGCAGTCTCCAAAGGCAAAAGTGCACATCAAACCTATTTCTCCTGACTCATTTCCTCTAGAGAAGTTGCCTAGAGTTACTCAAGCGAAAGGCCATGGAAGGCTTTGATAACAGGGAATCCAGTTGAAAACAGAACTGCTGAACTCTACCTTTAATGCTTTAATGCTTTCTGGAAGTCAGGTGGCATTTTTGTTTTCTGTTTTGACTAAAAATAAATCTACTTGTTTGTCAGAGGAGGTCTGAGCCACACCCAGCATTGCTCAGGCCATATTACTATGGGCAGTGTTCAGGGCATCCTATATGGTATCAGGGAGCTAACTGCAGTCGGCTGCATACAAGGAAAGTGCCCATGTACTATATCTCTGCCCTCTAAATCTATTTTCTTAAGTTCTTACTTCAGGGAAACATAAAATCAAAAATTAACATACTGTCTCAAACAGACTAAGATAGCAAATAGATTAAAAATGATATTTTATCTTAGTCACTGTTTCTTTGAGGTGCAGAAGCTTTTTAATTTCATGTAGTCCCATATGTTTATCTTTTCTTCTAGTTGCTTTGTTAGTGATGTTTCACCTTTGAAGATGCCTTTAGCTTCAATGTTGTGGAGTGTTTTTCCTATATTTTCTTCAATGTACTTTATGGATTCAAGTCTGATATTAGGATCTTTAATCCATTTTGATCTGATTTTTTGTGCATGGTGTTAGACACAGGTCCAAATTCATATTTTTACATGTCGCTGCCCAGTTTTCCTAACACCACTTGTTGAAGAGGCTTTCCCTTACTCCATTTTGGACTCTTTGCACCTTTATCAAAGATTAAATGATCATGTGTTTGAGGTTGGGTGTCATGATACTCAATTCTATTCCATAGGTCCACAGGCCTGTTTTTATTCCAATACCACACTGTTTTAATTACTACTGCCTTGTAGTACAGTTTGAAGTTGGGAAAGGTGATACCTCCTATCTTCTTTTTCCCAAAGATTGCTTTAGCTATCCTTGGGGGTTTATTGTTCCATACAAATTTCAGGCAGTCCACAGAATGGGAAAGAAGATTCACCCAATACCCATCTGATAAGGGGTTAATATCCAGGATATATCAGGCACTGGTAGAACTTTACAAGAAGAAAACAACAACCCCATCAAAAAATGGGGAGAGAGAAATGAACAGAAACTTCAGCAAGGAAGAAATTCGAATGGCCAAAACATATGAAAAAATGCTCATCATCACTAATCATCAGAAAGATGCAAATCAAAACAACAATGAGATATCATTTTACACCACAGAGACTGGCACATATTCAAAAGAGCAAGAACAACAAGTGCTGGCGTGGATGTGGGGAAAAGGGGACACTCATCCATTGTTGGTGGGAATGCCGGCTGGTACAGCCTTTCTGGAAAACAATACGAACATTCCTTCAAAGACTAGAAATTGAACTCCCATTTGACCCAGCCATACCACTCCTAGGAATCTACTCTGGGAAGCCAAAAATACGCAGCGGAAACACCATCCCTACTTTTATGTTCATAGCAGCATTATTCACAATAGCCAGAATCTGGAAACAACCAAAGTGCCTGTGAATCGATGACTGGATAAAGAAGCTTTGGTACATCTACAATGGAATACTATGCAGCTGTTAGGAAAAATGAAGTTATAAAATTTGCCTATAAATGGATGGACATGGAGAAGATTATGTTGAGTGAAATTAGCCAGAAGGGAGAGACAGATACAGAATAACTGCATTTATTTGCATAACATAAATATATGTACATATGATACCAATATTCAAGGTCAAGTGAATATCAGGAATATCATGTATCAGGAGGTTTTGTCAAAGGTGGAAATTATCACAAATGTGTGGGAGTCAGAGGCTAGGTAAGACAGAAAATGGAACAGTGTGCTAACAATTGTAGAGGGTACTAATACCAATCTAGAACTGAGCATTAAATAGAGGCAATAAGATACACATGACAACCCTTTAATGTATGTTCTGTAATCCATAGCCTGGAAGGGAAGGAAAAGAGAGAAAGGGAAAGAAATAAAGAACCTGCCATGGAGGAGGGCTGGGGAGGGGGAGGGAACTAGGGACATTGGTGATGGGAGATGGACACTGGTGGAGGGATGGGTGCTGGAACATTGTATGACCAAAACCAAAATATGAACTTTTTAATTGTCTATCTTTGTAATTGTAAAAAAAAAAAACCTTAAAAAAAAAACTGCCATAGAGACTGATTGAGGGAGGGAGGAGGGAAGGGGGACATTGGTGGTGGGAAATGGGCACTGGTGGAGAGATGGGTGCTTGAACACTGTATGATCAAAACTCAAACATGAACATCTCTGTAATCGTATATCTCATGGTGGTATAATAAAATATTAATAAAATAAAACATGATCTTTTAGCTAGGGATAGAGAGAGATAATTTAGTGATAGGGGTGCTTGCTGGCCAACCAGGCTCAATTGCCAGCAGCAATTGAGCCTGGCCAAGCTCAATTGTTTGCTGGCCAACCAGGCTCAATTGCCAGCAGCAAAACGAAACATCCTGAATAGTGACCTTTCAAAGCTAGGAAGATAGCTTGAAGTGCCAAAGCACAGGTCTTGCACATAGGAGGCCCAGGTTCAATACATGGCACTACATGGTCCCCTGGGTACCAAGCCGTAAGTAGCCCGAGTATCCCCACATGCAAGCAAAAATAACAAAATCCTTTTACCTAAAATTTCTCTTAACAGAATTTAAATGCACTGGGAAAGATCTTAGTTCTAAGTAGACTGTCTCTCCAAATAATCTCCTAGATTCACACAGGTTGGTTTAGCTATAGCAGGTTGAATTATGGAATTAGGAAGTAGCCAATCTTAGTTTTTTTTGTTCTGTTTTTGTTTTGGGGCCACACCTGGCTATGCCCAGATTACTTATGGTGACACTCAGGGACACCATATCAGGTGTCCCTAGCAGTGCTTGGGACACCATATCAGGTGCCAGGGATGGAACTAGAAGCAGCCATGGGCAAGGCAAGTGCCTGCCTGCTGTTCTATCTCTCCGACCCCAGGAAGGGGCCTGATCTTACTTGTGATGTCCTGTTGGGGTCAGTACTGCACTTTCTCCATGTATTCCTGTGTCAAGTCCTGCAAAGGAATAACCAGTGATTAAAAAACAACCAAAATGAATCATTTCAGGTGCTATGTTCCAGAAGTGGGTTGGAAACCACTAGGCCCCTCAGACAGGAGGAGAAAGTGACTGACAGGGATTAGAAATTAAAGCAGGGATGGCAAGAGGGAGTGAGCAAGAGTCAATTGAAATAAGAGAGAACAGGCTGCCCGGGCGACCAGCCATAACATGCAGAGCCTCAAACGCAGATGGGGAAGCTGGAACTCGGCTTTCCCTAGGTTCAGCTGATCATGGGGCTCCCAGGAGACAGATGGGTTTTGGGAGTGGGCCCATCACCTCTGGGGGTCCCAAAGCAGCCGGATGAGACTCGCCCACCACACTAGCCGCCACCTTCGCTGTCCAGACGCTGCAACATAATCAGCCCACCCGGGAGGGATGCTACCTCAAGACCAGATTAACCAAGCAAAACGAGTTCAAGCCCAGGTAGGCAGCTCCCAGAAGCGGGAATCACTGAAAATTTGTCAGATGGAGCCGGGGTCAGCCCTTCCCCCCTCCATTTTGTCTGAGCCTGGTGGCCCCGCCCAGGAGCTGCCCTAGGACCACCAGCCATAACATGCAGAGCCTCAAACACGGCTGGGGAAGCTGGAACTCGACTCTCCCCAGGCTCAGCTGACCATGGGGCTCCCAGGAGGACAGATGGGTTTTGGGAGTGGGCCATCACCTCTGGGGGGTCCCGGAAGCAGCCGGATGAGACTCGCCCACCACACTAGCTGCCACCTTCGCTGTCCAGATGCTGACCATGAGGCCCCAAGTTGCGCGGCCACTTGCAGCTGCGCAGTCCATCAAACTAGTGGAAATAGTTATGTCCTTTAATGTACTACATTCTATGATGTGTGCTGCGCGGTCCATCAAACTAGTGGAAATAGTTATGTCCTTTAATGTACTGCATTCTAAGATGTGTAGGAAAGTTAGGCGGGAGGGAGAGATAGAGAGAGGAGAGAAAAGACATACAGAACCCGCCAAGTAGTTGAGGGTGTGGGAGGGGGTAGGGAGGTGGGGACATTGGTGATGGGAGATGGGTCCGGTGGAGGGATGGGTGTTGGAACACTGTAGGACCCAAACTCTACATGAGCATCTTGCAATTGTATGTCTAAAAGTGGTGTAATAAAATATGAAAAAAAAAAGAAAATAAGAGAAAACGAACCATGGAAAAGAAATAAGGGACAGTCATAATAGTCCTAATATTCATATGAAGGTACCTTGTGGGACCCAGGAAGACAGTAACTAGTGTGTTTTTCTCATGTAGGAGGATGGGCTCAACCCAGACATGCACAATCCCCAAGCAGCAACTGGAGCAACCCCCAAGCACTAAGCTAGTGTCCCCTGTGCACCACTGAGTGCGATCTCCAGCCTAAGTCCCTTGATGCCCCCCACACACCACAGAAGTAGCCAGTGATAAGGGGAGGGGGTGTGTGCCTTATTACAGATTCTACCTAAGAAGTAGAAGGCACAACTGGCAATTCACTTGCACTGGGTGAGAGCTGGGTCACATTTGTTGTGCTCAGGGATCCCTCCCAGCTCAGTGCTCAGGGGACCATGAGCACTGAGCATCTAGCCCAGGCCTCCCACAGAGCATGCACACTAGGCCTTTGAGCCATTTCCCTGGTCACTTTTGCATACATTTATATTTTGGCTGCACCCAGTGATGCTCAGCACTTATTCCGGGCTCTACACTCCTTGGCAGTGCTTGGGGCACCATATGGGATGCAAGGCATTGAACCCTAGCTGGCCACATGCAAGGGAACTGCTCTACCCACTGCATAATCTCTGTCTAATAACAAATATTGTTTTTTATTTTTGGGGGCCACAACCAACTGTACTCAGGAATAACTCCTGATGGGGGGCTTGAAGAACCACATAGGATCAAACTCATGTTGACTGCATGCAGGGCAAGCGTTCTTAGGATTTGCTGTACTATCAATGCACTGTCCAGTCCAATCTTTAGTCCAGCTGGACTAGAGCCATTACTGACTGGATCCCACAGGATGTTAAAAGATCACGTGGCCGCCACCTACAAGATGGTCAGACTTCTTTGTCAAGACCCTAAATGAAAAAAAAAAAAAAAAAAAAAAAAAAGGGGCCGGAGCGATAGCCCAGCGGGTAGGGCGTTTCCTTGCATGCGGCCGGCCTGTGTCGGCCCGGGTTCGATCCCGGCATCCCATATGGTCCCCTGAGCACCGCCAGGAGTAATTCCTGAGTGCAGAGCCAGGAGTAACCCCTGAGCATTGCCGGGTGTGACCCAAAAAGCAAAAAAAAAAAAAAAAAAAGACCCTAAATGAACGGTTTGAGGCTCTTTGTATTCCTGAAGCAAACAGATGCCATTAGGCTACACTGGCACGAGATAGGGTCAAATGGAAATATTACTGGTGCCCGCTCGAGCAAATCGATAAATAACGGGATGTCAAGTGCACTAATTTTTTTAAAACAAACTGGGGTCTTTACAAGATGATAAAGAATTAATTCATTAGTTTCTGTTTCTGTTTTGCAAATTTGAGCCACAATTGGAGTGCACAGGGACTACTCTGAGCTCTGTGCTTGAGTCGCCCCAGCCTTGCTTGCAGGAGCACTCAGTCAGGAATGGGACCCAGCCTCCATCATGCAAAGCATGTGCTCAGTGCTTGGAGTTCTCTGGCCCGACTCAATCTGGTTAAAACTGGCAAAAGCACCAAGCACCTATCCAGTCACTATTCTACAAACTGTTCTTCAAAGCAACAAAACAGAGGTGAGTTTTCTCCTCTAGAAGAATTCTAACAAATGGCAACCAAATGATATCATTCATATCATTTGTAACCTGTAGCCAAAAAAAAAAACAAACAAACAAAACAAACAAAAAAAAGCAAAAAAAAAAAAAAAACAAAAACAAACAAACCCTGATCTTGGCAAAGCCAGATATTAGCTTTCTCCTAACAAAATACACAACTTACTAATAAAAACAACCCCCCCAGATGAATCTGATCAAATCTCTTGCTCTAACTCCAAATAAGAAATTGGGATGGGGAGTCTAGAAAAAATCATGTTAAATGATGATATGGAGATAACTTTCAGTGAAATCCCAATTATAAAAACATAAACATTGGGCCAGAGCGATAGTCTAGCAGGTAGGGCATTTGCCTTGCACGTGGTCGACCCGGTTTCAATCCCTGGCATCCCATATGGTCCCCTGAGCACTGCCAGGAGTAATTCCTGAGTGCAGAGCCAGGAGTAACCCCTGAGCATTGCCAGGTGTGACCCAAAAAAGCAAAAATAAATAAGTAAATAAACATTACTAGGAGAGGGGCCAGGAAGACAGCTCAAAGTGGTGAAAAACACGTCTAACAGGAAGCCCTGAGTTTGGTGCCTGGCACTGCCAATCCCCAGAGTACTGCTAGTAGATAACTGGTGGTCCCAGGCACCAGCATGGTAACCAGCGGCTCCTGCACATTGCTGGGCCAAGCAGCAGGCCTGTACTACATGGAACGACAACCACCAGGAGGGATCCCAGGACCTGCCGGCACCCCTGGAGAAAGCCTCATTTGAAAATAGAATAAATCAGGGCTAGGAAGATACAGCGCGTTAAAGGCCTGGGCCCCTGCTTGCACCCCACTCTGGAACCACAGACCCCACACTCCACCAGCACTGTCTGGGGTAGGTCCAATAGTCAAAAAAACAGAAAACAACAAAAAAAAAAGAGGAGCTGGAGCGATAGTCCGCGGGTAGGGCATTTGCCTTGCATGAAGCCAACCTGGGTTCGATTCCCAGCATCCCATATGGTCCCCCCACGCAGTCCAGGAGTGATTCCTGAGCACAGAGCCAGGAGTATCCCTGAGCATCGCTGGGTGTGACCCAAAAAAGCAAAAAAAAAAAAAAAAAAGAAATAAAAAAATTCATACAGTGTTCAAGATTCAAAGATAACTCTCCTAGAAACTGACAGCAACCAGACCAAAAGAATAAATGCTTTGCCTTTAACCAACCATTAAAAAAAAAAATTGGGAACAAAGAACCAGATGAAAAAAAAAAAAAAACCAGATAGATTCTAAAATAAGAATAATGAGTGGGTGGGTTAGGCATTTATCTACCTCCTCTTCTAAACTTGTTCCCAAAGTACTGTTTAGTGACTTAGCACAGGTTTGCCATGGACCGAAAGACAAAGAGGGGAAGAGGAGAGGCATGGAGTTAAGAGTGGCCCGTCTTATATTTAAAACCTTTCAAATCCAATCAAGTTTGTAAAATCTCTTATCCAAGCATGATCTCATTCCATCTTTACATACCCCCTTGGCAAAGGGCAGGCCACAACTGATTTCTTATGCCCATTTTACAGAGAAGGAAAGTGGAGAGTCAGACTTGCCGAACACAAGCACCTTAGCTGCTGCTGCTGGTGAACATAGTTTATTTTTCTGGAGCTGGGGATGCCGCCAAGGGTCTCATTCAGTGAAGCATGCTCTCTGCTACCGAACCACCTTCCCAGCAACTGGTGGATCTCAAGGATCACCTGGGAGGGCAGTGATATACACTCTGCTTTCTGGAAAATACTTTTTTCTAATATGTCAAAAAAAACAAACTAAAGGACTTTGGTCCCTGAGCAATGAATTAGGCATTATTTTCAAACATTCCCTAAAACGGCATGTATCTGTCGGTTGTACCCAGTGAATGCCGGTTGTACCCAGTGAGGACGAGGCTGTAACTATTCACCCTGCTAAAACGCAGCACTGGTGGTTGGCAAACTCAGTTAAGTATTAACCCACATGCCCAGTCCCCTAAGAACTGACTGAGTTGTCATTTAGAAACAAATTTCAAAGTGAGCAGTCTGTGAAAATATGCACATTTATTCTTCTAATTGGGAAAACACAGACTTTACAGGTCATTTCATTTATGGTTTTAGAGGATAAATCTGAGTAAAATGACTTCAACTGCTGGCTTGAACCAAAATATGTTTAAAGCAAAATACACACTTCAAATATGTTCTAGGAGGACAGTTATTTAAATAATGTGTTTCATTTACACTGTCTCCAGGCTCCTCTTTTAGGGAGACCCATACTGTTAAGGCTAATGGTGCTTTTCGGGGTGGGGGGAGATTCATGCATACCAAAGTTAATTTTTCAGTTATCCAGGCAAAACACAAAGGGGAAGAAAAATGACATGACATTTTAACTCAAATTGTTTTACTTTTTAAAATGTAAGATCAATGTTGTAAAAACTGCTCAGTTTTTCAAAGAACCTGAGTGAGTTAAATGCAACAGTAAATCACTACTTCCTACTTAAAGCAAACTGACTTTTTACAAATCATAGGACTTACATTTCTTTTTAAAAGAAGGAAAAGGAAAACACATGTTCTCCTCCAGGAAACAGACCAGAGGGCTCTTCCCCAGACCAGACTGGGATTGGGAATTCTAGAGGGGTGGGTGGGAGCTTTCTGGACTCAGGCAGTGCGACCAGCTGGCCCCTGCAACCTCCCAAGCGAGCAGATTCCTGCATCTTGGTAAGCAGAATTCCCTGCCATTGCACACACACTTTGAAGGAACTAGCACATAGTCACCTCTTAATTACTGTGTGGCTTATTTTTGTTCTGAACCAACAACCCGGAAGTCAAGGTCTCCGCAGCCCAGCATGCCTTTTCTCATCTATCCACTTCCTCTGAAAACCTTCTGAAGAAAAGTGTTAAGGCAGCATGTGTTCAGAAGTGCCACTGCTTCTAAAAATAATCTGGAGCAGTCAGGCAGGAAACCCAAGCAGATGTGCTTGAGTACTGAGGTGATCAATCAGCTCTGAAGAGTCCTTTGAACGCACAATTGATTTTTAGCCAAGTACAGAGGAACAGGGTTTCATTTTGGTTTTAGAAAAGTAGGCCAGGTCGAAGGAATATCTAAAGTATCTGAAAAACTGAGACCGCATGCTTTTTCAGCCTAAAAATAACCGGGACGTGGAGCCAAACATGAAACATTTCAGCAGTGAGGTGATAATGGAGAGCCACGCAGATAATATGCTGATGACTGAAGAAATCCCAGCTACCGGCTGATGCTGACTTTGCAACAGAGAGGAAAAGCCCAAACTTCATGAAAGCAACAGCACATGCAGTCACCGTGTAGATCCCCAAAAGAGCCCGCGGCTAGGAAACATGCACCAAGGCTCTTCCAAACAGCGAAAACCTAACCAGAAGTTAGAGCTCTGATTCACCTTTAGTTTCAAATAACACAGAAATTCCACACCCAAACCTCATGTTGGCATTAGAACAATTAATTTACAGATCAGAATCATAAAGTTGCTGACTTGAGATGGAAAACATACAGTCCTTAATTCTAAAACAGCGTTTAATATCTCATCCCAATTAACTCATCCATGAAGAAGGGGTGGGGAGACATTTGGAATAGCATTAGAACATATTGTTTAGAGCAATACAAAACATTTGGAAAGTAAAACCAAAGGGCAATAAATATTCAGTTCACATGAAATGTGGGGAAACAGGAGAAAACATAGAAGGTGCTTTTGTTGGACCACGGAGACAATCAGTAGCCAGAAGCACTCCCCAGATTAGGCTTTGGACACTTAATCCAAATGCCATCCGCAGCACACCAAGTGTGTGGCCCAGCTGGGGAGATTCTGCCCCCTGTTGGCCAAGAAAGAAGCAGGAACGCATGGAAACTCCAACCAAGACCTCTGGAGATCCTTGGAGTGGTGAGGAATATCGTTACTGGTCTGGCGAACCTGGCCGGCACTGCACTGGCTAACCTTTGGATCCTGGTTTCAGACTGGCAAAAACTTTGGGATTCTTAAGGGCGAGGGAGATCTCATTGAGGAAGGAGATAAAGTGGGAGTCTCTCTCGGATTTCTTGGACTCAAAAATGACAACGATGGTGAAGTGCGGTTCGGGCGGGTCAGAAAGTAGGTGCTCTGGACTTTGTCGTCATAGAAGTGCACCACTTTCTCCAGGCTGTTCAGCTCAGACATGCGGTCGGTCATGATCATGATGACATTGGGCCAATGCATGACGGGTCTGTCGCTGGGCAGGGACACCACGGCCGGGTACTGGTCCACACCCCCGGGGCCTCTCTGTAGGAGTGCGGGTGGTGGTATCCATGGCCCCGAAAGCTCTCAGAGCCTCTGTTGTCAAAGATTAAGGACACGTTGGCAGCGTCGCTACTTCCTGATGAAGCTGGAAATCTTTCCAGAAAGGTCTGGGTTGGCTTTGGCCGTCAAGGCTTTCATTTCGAGGCCGTCGTTTGCCGACTCAGCGCCTCGTGAAAATAAAAGCTAAATTTGGCCAGAAGCATGTTTTTGAGCTTCATCAGCCAGAGGAAAAGGTGTGGGGGCTGCACAGCCTTCTGCGACTGCCCCGAACAGATGCTTCTTGGTCTCGCTGCTTTTCAAGATGTGGCCCCAGGCCTGCAGCTTGGTGTGAGCGCTGTGCAAGCTCACCAGTGACGGGAGGAACTTCCACTCCGACACCTGAGCCTGCGCCTTCAGCAGGTGACTCAGGACGTCAGCCTCCAGCTGGAAACTGCTTTCCAGAGGACTCCAGGATGGGGTGGTGAAACCTACAGAAGGATAAGCAGGAGAAGTAAGTGGCAATGTTAACCCCCCACCCCGCACACGCACGCAATCAGACAAATAATGGGACATTTGGGGGCAAGAGGCAAATGGAGGGACTCTGCGCTGGTTTACTAATCCATTCTGAGGTAACCTTACCCGGTTAGGATGATGCTGTGGAAACAGGGAGAGAGAGGAGAGAAAAGGGGGAGAGACAGGGAGAGGAGCAAGGAGAGAGGGAGCGAGAGGAGAGGGAGGGGGAGAGAAAGTATAATGGCTCCCTTCTGATAAACACACAAGTTAAATTAGCCACAATTCTTAAATTATTTTATTTGTTCTGGGAATTGTGTGATTCGATTTATCATAAAAAGAGGGCATCATCTTTTTGGGTGTGGTCCTAAAGAGTCAGGGGGAAAGAAAAAAGTCATTAAACGCCTCTTGAGAATATACACAATATTCAAACATTCAAAGCAACTCTGTTCAAAGCAACTCTGTAAGCTTTTATTAAACCTGTTGCAGATATGGGCCATGGAGATATCACAAAAAGCTGTTTTTGCATGGCAGGAGCCCCAAAAGTTGATTTCTGATGCCACATGGTCCCCTGGGCACTGCCAGAAATAACTCAGCACTGCTGAGTGCCCAGCACCACCAGAAAGAGGGTGGGGATGCCACAGATTGACAAGCCTTCATCTGAAACACAGCATATAACCACACACAGCAAAAGATACATCTCTACTAAAGGTACTTTAGTGCCAGAAAATCCTACCTAATTCCACTTCCCAAACTCCCTTCATATTTATCAGTTACAAACAAAGTGGTTTTCTTTTTTAAAGTAGTGGAAATAAGTAATAGTAACAGCTTAACTGCTTTTGGTTATCTCACAGTAAAATCCAAAATCCCTAAGAAGACCAGTCAGGGTCTTGAATAATCTGGTCCCTTCTCAGGCTGAGCCACATTCCCATTCTTCGACTCTTCCAGACATTAACCATTAGGAACCTGCATCACAAGAAGGTGGCAGTGCAGTTTCCTGTCCACTTGTTCTGGATGAAGATCTAGAGCAACGAATAGACTCTGCGGCCAGGAAGATAGCTCCGAGGACTGGAGTCACATCCGGGAAGCAGAGAGGCCCTCGGGCTGCTGTGAGCGCTGCCAGTCTGGCCGCACAGCTGGCTGAGTTTCAGCAGGAAGGAGCACTGCTCACTCCTGAACACGTCTGGGGAGGGGCAGACTGACAGAAAGGGAAATGGCCAAACAAACTTCCTCAGAGAATGACGCTTCATATTACAACACACCAGGAATACACAGAAATAAGACAAGCATATTTCCTCTTCATATTCCTCCTTACGATACACAACAGAAGTTTTTTCTTAAATTTTTTATTTTACCACCATGAGAACAACATTACAAAGATGCTCATAATTGGGTCTTAGTCATATATTGTTCCAGCACCCATCCCTTCACCAGTGCCCCATTCCCACCACCAATGTCCCCACATTCCCCCTCTCCCAGCTCCAGAGCAGGCATTTCTTCCTTCGCCTCCCTTTGTCTCTGTCTCTCTCCATCGCTCCTTCATCTTCCCCAATCCTTACACAATAGAATTTTAATAGCTTTTTTTTTATTAGACTGCTACTCACTCAATTCATTGTTCGCACACTCAGTGCTACTGTTTGCAGGATACTTTGCCCTCCACTTGTCACAGTGGTATAGCGGGGGAAGGGGCTGGGAAGCAGAGGAGTCCTCCCTTGGGGAGGATGCGATGGGATGAGAGGGCTGTGAGAGGACTTCCACACGGTGCCTCAGTTTCCCACAGGGTCACATACTCCAACATCCTCCAGTTTCTCAGTACCCATCTCTCCCTTTAGCAGCTCAATCACGGAATTGGTCAGAGCCACTGGGGCGTTCAGTCTTGCTTGCTGTAAGCTTCTCGGGGAAGTAGGAGCTGTCTACTTTCTTTCCGAATGTAGGATGCACAATGATCATTCAATAAAGACTACTGTGAAGCTATGGGTCTGTTTTCTGCCTCTGCGATTGTCTATCTACGACCTGAATGAAATTTGCCAACAGAGGGGCTAAGGAGAGTCCTCACTATATGGCCCACGTGGGGTTTCTGCATTTGGTCTTACCTCTGGAGAAACGTTCAGGTTTGAGCATCTGCCTGGCACGGTGCAAGCGCCTTTCAAGGAGCCTCCATCAGGCTCTTCTCCTCCTCCTAAAGACGCAGCTGAGCTGCAGAGGTGGCTGGAATCATCTCAGCTAGTGCCTCTTTTCCAAAAGATGGGCCACACCTCGGATTTACTGAGCATGTCTTATAGTACCATGAGAGGCGATTCACAGGTTCAGACCCACAGTTTAGTACCACCTCACACCCATGCTGGCCTGGACAGATGAGGGCAGTGCTCGAGATGTGCTGCAGAACTAGGGGTGGCCATCCAAGTGTACCCAGAGGTCTGTGAGGTGACCATCCAAGTGTACCCAGAGGTCTGTGAGGTGACCATCCAAGTGTACCCAGAGGCTGTGGGGTGACCATCCAAGTGTACCCAGAGGTCTATGGGTTGATCAGCCAAGTGTACCCAGAGATCTATGGGTGGATCATTCAAGTGTACCCAGAGGTCTGTGGGGTGACCATCCAAGTGCACCCAGAGGTCTGTGGGTTGATCAGCCAAGTGTACCCAGAGGTCTGTGGGGTGACCATCCAAGTGCACCCAGAGGTCTGTGGGGTGATCATCCAGTGTACCCAGAGATCTACGGGTGGATCATCCAAGTGTACCCAGAAATCTAAGGGTGGATCATCCAAGTGTACCCAGAGATCTATGGGTGGATCATCCAAGTGTACCCAGAGATCTATGGGTGGATCATCCAAGTGTACCCAGAGGTCTGTGAGGTGATCATCCAAGTGTACCCAGAGATCTATGGGTGGATCATCCAAGTGTACCCAGAGATCTATGGGTGGATCATCCAAGTGTACCCAGAGATCTATGGGTGGATCATCCAAGTGTACCCAGAGGTCTATGGGGTGATCATCCAAGTGTACCCAGAGATCTATGGGTGGATCATCCAAGTGTACCCAGAGATCTATGGGTGGATCATCCAAGTGTACCCAGAAGTCTATGGGCTTTTCTCTTCATTTCTTTTCCTTTTCCTTCTTCATTTTTGGGCCACACCTGACAGTGCTCAGGGTTCACTCCTGGCTCTACACTCAGGGATCACAGTTGGAAGGGCTCAGGGGAACCATATGAGATGTTGGGAATCAAACACGGGACATCCGTGTGCAAGGCAAGGACACTCAAGGGCACTACCTGCTGTACCCCCTTTTTTTCTCTTTGGGTCACACCCAGCCCTGCTCAGGGGCCACTCCTGTCTCTGCACTCAGGAATTACTCTGGCAGGCCATATGCGATGCCGGGGATGGCACCTGGGTCAGCCACGAGCCAGGCAAACTCACTCTGGCCTCAATCCCTCTTTAAAAAAAAGTAAACTGGGGGCCGGAGCGATAGCCCAGCGGGTAGGGCGTTTGCCTTGCACGGCCTGTGCCGGCCCGGGTTCGATCCCCGGCATCCCATATGGTCCCCGAGCACCGCCAGGAGTAATTCCTGAGTGCAGAGCCAGGAGAAACCCCTGAGCATCGCCGGTGTGACCCAAAAAAGCAAAAAAAAAAAAAAAAAAAAAAGTAAACTATAATGAAAAAGGGCTTATGACTAAGGAAGACCATATGGAGTTGGTATTACATAATAGAAATTATTATGTGATATACAGAATATAGTAATTCACATGTTAATAGATATTGCTTTTTCTATTACCAGCATTTAACTCTCAAAAGCGGGGACGCTAAAATATGGGTGGAAGCTAACCTAGGCAAATAATACATCAAGAATCAGAAAAGTTGGGCCGGGCGATAGCCCAGCGGGTAGGGTGTTTGCCTTGCACGTGGCCAGCTCATGCCGGCCTGGGTTCGATCCCGGCATCCCATATGGTCGCCCGAGCACTGCCAGGAGTAATTCCTGAGTGCAGAGCCAGGAGTAGCCCCTGAGCATTGCCGGGTGTGACCCAAAAAAAAAACAAAAAAAAAAAAAAAAAAAAAAAGAATCAGAAAAGTAAACCATAGCCCAAATCCTACACCTCATGTACTTTCCAATTAACTAATTTTAATTTCAAACATTGCAGTCTTCTGTGATGGTGTTAAGGTAGGGTTTATAAATATACATATATATTACATATTTATTTGTTTGTTCATTGATCACTGTGGGGTTGATCACTTTATTTGTTTGTTGATCACTGTTGGGTGATCATCCAAGTGTACCCAGAGATCTATGGGTGGATCATCCAAGTGTACCCAGAGATCTATGGGTGGATCATCCAAGTGTACCCAGAGATCTATGGGTGGATCATCCAAGTGTACCCAGAGATCTATGGGTGGGTGGATCATCCAAGTGTACCCAGAGGTCTATGGGCTTTTCTCTTCATTTCTTTTCCTTTCCTTCTTCATTTTTGGGCCACACCTGACAGTGCTCAGGGTTCATTCCTGGCTCTACACTCAGGGATCACAGTTGGAAATAAATTTATTTATTTATTTTTTACTTTTTTTGGGTCACACCCGGCAATGCTCAGGGGTTTCTCCTGGCTCTGCACTCAGGAACTACTCCTGGCAGTGCTCGGGGTCCATATGGGATGCTGGGGATTGAACCTGGGCGGCATCGGCCGCCACGCAAGGCAAACACCCTACCTGCTGGACTATTGCTCTAGCCCAATATTACATATTTATAATTTTTACAATAATGTATTGAATCACCATGAATTACGATGTTACAAAATTAATCATGACTAAATTCCTGGGTACGATGTTCAATCACTAATCCCTTAAACAGTACCCAATGACATTTTTATACTTTGTGAGTTTAAAAATACAATATATACACATATATATACATGCATAGCATATATGCATATATACATATGTATGTATATATACATATATACATATATGTATATATAATATGTATAAATATATAGTATATAAAAACACCCAAAGCATGTCTCAAACTTGTTAATTTATCAAAAATGTTCTTATCACATTAGTTCCTTGACACTTAAAGAACATTAAGTATCATAAGATTCTATAATTGTGTTCTGTAATAGGTATCAGAAAAAACTGCCAAGGAACCATAAACAGTAAGATTGAGAACAAAAGAAAATGGTATGAAATTGGAGAAAATTATACCACACAAACCTAGTACTTTAATTTTTTTGCTTCCAATTAGAAATCATCATTCAGAGCCAGCACTCTTCTTGAATGAACATGAATTCTCTGTGACAACCTCCTGAAAGGGTTCTGAATAAGCGCTTTCCACAAACACAGACTCAAAGTATTTAAATGCCTAACCACTTATTAGGATGAATGAGAAGCCGAAGCTATTTTTCATCCTTAAGGAGGGCTGAAAATTCACGTGACTGTTATTCTGGCAGGACTGAGACGAGCATTCTGCTGTGTCGTTTCCCGTCTCCACTCTGCTCCGCACTCCATACACCTATTCACAACACACTACGGGGGACCGCTACACTGCTGCAACCCAAAAATACACGCTTCAGGTACCACAGCAAGTTCCCAAGAATCTGGGTAGAGAATAAATTCATAAATATTTGTTAAGAAAACTGGCTCTTCAAAGAAAAAGTCTGGGCAGGAAAGATAACTCGCGCAGTCTGGAGCACAAGCTTTGCATGCACAGGCTCTAGGGCTGACCCTAACACAGCATGGCTCCATGAGCAATGGCTTATATGGCCCCGTGAGGAACAGAAAAAGTAATAAACTAATAAAAATAAATAAATCTGTAAGTAACAAGCTATAGCTTGGTGGTAGAACCATTCCTTGCATGTGTGAGGTCTTTGTTTCAACCCCCAATACCACACACACAAAAATGTTAATATAGCAACAATATAAATGTATGAAATAAAAAATTTTGTTAAATGTCATCTGTATTTTGTCATAATAAGACATAGTGCCATAATCTCTTCTTTTAAGAATAAATTATTAATTTTAAGTATAAAATACATTAAAGATAATGATTAACTAAAAAGTTTGTCCACTAGGACTTTCCACAGTAGAAAGAGGAAGTAACACCTCTCTTTTGATGAATACAAATAAAATCAATTTAAAAGACCAAAGAACTGGGCCGGAGCGATAGCCCAGCGGGTAGGGCGTTTGCCTTGCACGCGGCCGGCCTGTGCCGCCCTGGTTCGATCCCCGGCATCCCATATGGTCCCCTGAGCACCGCCAGGAGTAATTCCTGAGTGCAGAGCCAGGAGTAACCCCTGAGCATCGCCAGGTGTGACCCAAAAAAGCAAAAAAAAAAAAAAAAAAGACCAAAGAATTTCTTTAGGTAGAAAGACTGTGTCACAAGGGAAATAAGATTTGAATTGAGCCATAAATCTTAAACAGGGTGGGATATAGCCATGTGAAGGGCTTATATTTCTGGTCCCAAAGCTTATAAGCATCTCAAAACATCACTGTCAGATGACTCTGTAGCTAACTCCATGGAAGTGGACACCCCTAGACTCTGTCTGGGCCGTATGAATTCTTTTTTACTTAAGTATACTAATAGGTATTATTGAAGACTTTGATTAAACTTTCCCTTCCTTCCTTCCTTCCTTCCTTCCTTCCTTCCTTCCTTCCTTCCTTCCTTCCTTCCTCCCTCCTCCCTCCCTCCCTCCCTCCCTCCCTCCCTCCCTCCCTCCCTCCCTTTTGAACATCGGCCATCCCACCTGGCTGTTTCCCTTTCGGTTTGGGCTCAGCATGTCAACAAAACAACACAAGAAGCAAAACTCAAGACACCATTCACCACTGACCATGAACCAAGATTGACCAGAAGCACAAATGCTATAGCTTGTGGTCGTGCACCATTTTAACATAACACCCAGTTCAAGGTCAGGTCTTTACCAAAATCTCTCCCATACACATGCTGCAATGATCAATGTGACTGCAGCCAGCTAGAGGAGCTGGCGTGGGGATGGGAGTGGGTGGGAGGCACTGGCCTTCGGTGGTGGTAGGAGCACACTGGGCTGGGACTGGTGCTGAACAAGGAATGTTTGTGACAACTGTATTGAGAAGTTTGTAAATCACGGTGTTTGAATAGTCTAAAAGTTAAAACTTGGGCCAGAGAGAGAGCTCTGTGGACTGAACACATATCTGCTTGCAGGACACCTGAGTTTGATCCATGGCACCGTAGATCGAACACAGAGAGGAGGGTAGCTTCTGCACACTGGCAGGTTTAGGCCCCAAATCAAACAAACCGCAAACCTCTAGGAAAAGCCAAACCTGAAAGACCAAAAAGTATCAGGCATCTAAGTTCAAGCCCAGGTCAGCCAACTCACAGCAGACAAAACCCAATAGGATAGTGAGCCTTAAAGCGCAGATTTGGGGAATGTTTTTTTCTATAGATAATTTCAGATATTGTTGTGGCAATATCTGATATTATGATGGAAAGACAAGACCGAAGTTCAGAACATTTCACCACTCTCTGCTCTTTATCAAACCTAGCATGAAAGCACTCAGGTATAACCACTTCTTGGAGTTTTTCACTTCCCTGTGAAGAAGGCTCCCATGATCATGTAAGATTTACATTAGGAGGGGTGGGAAGATAGTACAGTGGGTAGGGTATTTAACTTTGCATTCAGTCCAACCCAGGTCCAAGTCCCATTACTTGAAATTGTGCCCCAGCCTCACAAGAGTGGTCCCTAGCACAGAGCAAGGGGTTAAGCCCTTTGAGAATAGCTAAGTTTGGGCCCAAAAACAAATCAAGATTTACATTAGGAGCTGGATACCTCCGTAGGGCACTGCCTTGCATGCAGCTGACCCAGATTTGATCATTGGCATCATATAAGGTCCCCTGAGCATAAAGCCAGGAGCAAGCTCTGAGCATTGCTGAATGTGCCCCTCACTCCCCTAAATACATCCGATAAAAGACTACATTAGAGGTATGTGTTTGTATATTTTCTCCTGTTATGATGAAAAAAGTCCCCAACTGAGAACTTAAAGGTATAGAGGAAAAGATACTTTTAGTCCCCTACACATTCAAAGCAAAATAAATAAGAACCATGGTAGGTAATGGTAAATACACCTTCACATATGGCCTATGTCTTGGCTTCTGCTTAAAAAAAAACCCCCAGAATTCTCTTGAAGCTTTTTCCTTTTTTTATTTATTTATTCATTTTTACCAGGAATGACTGCAATTTGAAGCAATGAACGGGCCTTAGATTAATTAAGAAAGACAGGATGGAGCAAAATCACAGATGGTCTTGTGCTGAGCCCTCCCTGCTACGGTCTAGGTACATCAAACACCTGAAGTAGGACGTGTCCCCGGAAACAGCATTGCTATTGGTTTTGCGTATGACATTTCATTGGGTAATGACTGAGCTTGCTAAACTAGACACACACACACACACACACACACACACACACACACACACACACACACACACACACACACACACACACACACACCTGTTTCATTAACAGCTATTATCTGGGACCTCGTCTAAAGGAAAAGGGAGTAATGTTTAAATAAACCATAGTTCTGCCTTTAGAGAGAATTTTGTCATTTGAAGCATTCAGATAAAGAAACTGCTTCCCATAATGCAAACAAATTTTGTACATCTCAATTGTTTAAAAAATACCTTAAATTCCAACCATAAAGGTCCGATTAGTGCCAGGGCGACAGTTCAAAGGTTTGGAGTGCATGCTTTGCATGCAAGAACCGAGTTTGGTCAGCACCAGATGGTACTCGAGCACTGCCAGGAGGAAACCCCCAAGCACTGCTGGGTGTGGCCCAAATGCCTTCCAAATACAAAACGATAAAAGAGTGAAAACGATGTATTACTCTCACATTAAAGGGACTTTTAAAAGCTGTCCAGAATGGATCCGTAATGCTGTATAGAATGGATCAATAATTGCTGACTAAAACAGATCAATAATTGCTGAATTTATTATTAGCATTTATTACTGGTTTTGGCATACCAAATACGCATCGGACAGCTTGCCAGACTCTGCCGGCTCCAGGCACATCTCTTTGACTCCACCGTTCTCCCTGCATTAACATACGCCTCAGAGACCTGGGCCCTACGAAAGCAGGATGAGAATGCTATTCGGTCTCCCAGAGAGAAATCGAAAGAGCTATGCTTGGAATATCACGCCTCACTCAAGTGAGAGAAGGAATCCAGAGTTCTGACCTCTGTCGCTATTGCAGAATCAGGGACGCTGTCTCATTTGCCAAGGCATGGAATATCAGATGGGCTGGAAATGTAATGCGATTTGGAGACAACCGCTGTACTAGAGCCATTACTGACTGGATCCCAAGGGGATGTCAAAAGATCACCTGGCCGCCCACCTACAAGATGGTCAGACTTCTTCATCAAGACCCTGGAAGGAACGGTTTGAGGCTCTTCGTATTCCTGAAGCAACCAGATGCCATTGGAATAGACTGGCACGTGATAGGGTCCAATGGAAATGTTACTGGCACCCGCTCGAGTAAATAGATGAATAATGGGATTCAAGTGATGAAGTGATTATTAGCATTACTGGGGCCAGAGCAACTGTACAGAGGGTAGGGCACTTGCCTTGCACGCAGCTAACGCAGGTTCGATCCCAGCAACCCCATATGGTCCTGAGCCCAACTGGAGTGATCCCTGAGCACAGAGTCAAGGATAAGCCCAAAGACAGTCAAAAAGTGGCAAAAAAAAACCTAATAAATAAAACTATCATTCCTTCTTAAAATTTTTTTTTTTAATTTAGGAGAAAAGAGTAAATATTCATTTACATTTATGATCTCTCTTTTGGGCTTATTTTAACCAAGAGAGACTATAAAGCCAGGATTTTTTTTTTTGGTATCTACTATATAAAACTGTAAGTCAAATCAAAACAAATTCTACATAAGCAATGTTTCATTTTGCTTTTGGGGGGAAAAATGTAAGTTCCAACTCAGGAGAATTCTAAGAAAAGAATAGACACCCTGACTCTAGCTAAATTCAAAGGATTTTATTTTCTCTCTTTTCAAGGACTTGCAATAGAAAACCCATATGATTAAAGTCAATTATTCCATGCTAAATGCAGTTTCACAAACATCTATAGTTCTTACATAGGAACCTATATTTGCTTACTACTGTAGTAAGTTGGGGCAGCAGAGCTAGTACAGTGGGAAAGGTACTGCCGTGAATGCAGCAGACCTGATCTCAATCCTCGGCATCCCGTATGGTCCTCTGAGCACCACCAGGTAGCTCCTGAGTACAGAGCCAAGAGTAACCCGAGCATCACCACGTGTGGGCACCAAGTCAAACAAACCAAAACAAACTCGGATGAAAAAATAAACTAGGGGCCGGAGTGATAGTCCATTGGGTAGGGTATTTGCCTTGCAGCGGCCCACCGGGGTTAGATCCCCGGCATCCCATATGGTCCCCCTGAGCACCGCCAGGAGTAATTCCTGAGTGCAGAGTCAAGAGGAACCCCTGAGCATTGCCGGGTGTGACCCAAAAAAGCAAAAAAAAAAAAAAAAAAGTGATAAATTTATCAAAGGAGGAAAACCTTGACAGCCTGTGTTACTGAGACACGTTTCCTGACTTTTGTGGTTTTCATGCCAAATTACTGAAAATTTTACGAAGTCAAAGAGAGCTGAACAGACTCAGTGTGTGCTCTGCATCAGGAGGTTCAGTCCAATCCACATGGGCCTGGAGCTGGGCCCAAAGCAGCCCCTGAAAACAGAGTCGCCCCATACACACACACCCAAAGAGAGGAAAAAGCTAGTATTGCTCTACCGCGGGCATCACTGATTTCCAGAGGAAAAATACTGGCTTCTAGTTGCCTCCGAGAGCAGAGTGGCCAGTGCAGTAACTCACTAGATCTGCACCTCAAATTAGGGCCAGAGTTTTCCACTCTATGCTGTACATCACTTGTCACTTGTCTTCCGTTGTTCATCGATTTGCTCGGCGGGAGCCAGTAACGTCTCCATTCGTTGGGAATGAGGTCCATTACTGTTACTGTTTTTGGCATATCAAATACACCACGGGTAGCTTGCCAGGCTCTGCCTTGGCTCTGGGTTCATCCCAGGGGGCCCAGTCTTTTTCTGTGTTGGACCATCAACCATCCACCATTCAGGGCCCATGGGGCAGAGCCCTGGGTGTAGACAAGCCTGTCTCCTGTCTGCCACCTGCTGATGCAGCCTGGCACTGCAGCCACACCTGCAACACCTCCAGGGCCTCGTGCTGTACATCATGCTTGTTAATTTTTCTTTTTTTTTTTTTTTTTGACACAAAGGCATTTCATCATTAAAAAAAAGTCATACAATTCTTCCAAAGCACTCTGACATGGATCAGCTATATTGGGACAAATAAATATCCTCTGAAAGATAAACTGGCTTGAGAAAAGATTAACTCTTTCAGTACAAGATATAAAATATAGTTTCTTTCTTTAGAACACCAGCATCACGAAAAAAAAAACGTGTTTGGAGTTGAAAAGGTACCAAATCACATGTTATAAGAAAAAGACTGCTATCCTCCCAAGAATAAATAAAATGTTCAACTATTCTTAAAGAACCCACTTCTCAAAGAGAAGTTAGTAAATAATTTTACATATTTAGAAATTAATGTTGCTCAAATTAACCCAAAGTCCTTCATTTAGATAATTTTTTTTTTTGGACCACACCCGGCAATGCTCAGAGGTTTCTCCTGGCTCTGCACTCAGGAATCACTCCTGGCGGTGCTTGGGGGGACCATATGGGATGCCGGGGATCGAACCGGGGCGGTCATGTGCAAGGCAAATGCCCTATCCGTTGGGCTATCGCTCCGGCCCCCATTTAGATAATTTGGGGGGTCACATCCAGTGACCTTTTTCAGGAGAGTGCTCAGAGGCGAGGTCCTTGGGAACACCGGGGCTGCACCAGGGAACTCAGGAGGCCCGTGGCAGGGTCTCTGCTCCACCTCTCCACACACTCGCCACGCCTCCGACTTGATTATTACACGATCCTCTTGATGTTGCGTGAACTGACTAGAACGTGTGTTTTTTTACTCCGTCACTCTTAATCTTTCACTATTGCTTAGAGAAGAATCTATTCAGCATTGGCGTGCGCCCAAAGAAGGGAACGAATGTGCACCCCAGGGTAACTGAGGCAGCCACTTCTCTCACATTCCATCCCAAATGGAACAGGGGCTCAGCCCCGCCACCACCGCCTAACCCGGCTTCTCTCCGCTCCCTGCAGGACCACCGGGTGTGCCCCGCTAAGGAAAGAGAGAACGGGGACCCCGTGCAAAGTGCGCCAGCCCCGCGAGGTCCCTCCCGCTCACCCGCGGACCTGGAGCTGTATTTCCTGAGCACAGTATCCAGAAGGCCAACAAGCTCTTCGGCGTTGATGAACTTCTGGGCGCTGAGGGTGTACATCTTCTCATAGAAGTCTGCGATCTCCATGCGGGCCTGCACGAAGAAGCAGAGCTGCTCCGACAGGTGCGACAGCAGCTCCTCCAGCTGGGCGCAGCCGCCCGGCGCTCCGCGGCCCGTCACCACCTTCTTCAGCTCGTTCTGCAGGGAAGTGTAGATGGTGCGGATGGAATCCTTGCGGCTGAAGAAAGACTGGCCCCCTGCAAGGCCAACACAAGGGCAGAGTGGGGTGAGGAAGACAAGCACAGGCCGCAAAACCCAGCCCACCTTCTGCCCAGAGAAGTCTGCTGAGCTCCCAGGAATTCTCACCAACCAGATTCTCCGACACCAAGGATTGGGAGTTCAGTTCGTTTTGATTCATCGTGCCACTGATGGGTAAGGTCGAGGGCTGCCTCAGGCAATCCATCAGTGCAGCTCCGCACCGTGCGCAATTTCCTGGCCCCTGTGCTACGTGCTGTAAGGGGCTTCTAGCGCTCCTTCAGCGAGGAGCCAGATTGTTTCAGGGACTCAGGAAATTAGCCTGGCGAGTGACATCAGCCTGGACTCATATAGCTCCCCTTCCTCCTGAAGACAGTACAGCTGTGTCACAAAACGCTACTTTGGTTCCTAGTAAACCAGAAGATTTTTTTTCTGCTCTACTGTTCAGAGTTTCCTGTCTTTTCAACCATACCAGAAGACAAAGGACAAATGCGTCTACCTCTCATATACAAAACCCAGACTACAGAAATCCCACGGGGGTTGGAGCTACTCGCTGCTCTTGGCAAGGCTGGCGCTATGGGTTATAAGCACTTCACTGTGAATTATTGAGCAGGAGGCAGTAATAAGTAACTACTGCTGTAATTCAGGGGTTCCAAAGGAAGGCAGCACAATGAGACCGAAGACATCCTTTACTGTCTACTCCAAAAGAGTGAGCTGGCATAGTTATTCTATATTAATACTAGATCAACTGTATTTCTCATCACAAAGCCAGCTTTCTATATGCATTCGTCTGTGGGTCTGCCTTTTTATTTGGGGGAGTCACATGGTGGTGCTTAGAACTTACTCCTGGCTCTGAGCTCAGAGATCACTCCTGGTGGAACTAGGGAACCGTACAGGGTGCTAGGGGGCCATTCCTTACCTGCTGTACTATCTCTCTGGTCCCTTCTATTGTTTTTACAGTTATTGGGGGTAAGGGGATACACACCTGGCCACACTTAGGGCTTACTCCTGGCTCTGAGCTCAGGGATCACTCCTAGTGATCAAATAGGAGTGATTATCACTCAAGGGACCAGATAGGGTGCTGAGGACCCAACCCAGATCGAGAGCATGCAGACAAGTACCTGCCCACTGTACCATCTCCAGCCCATATATTATATGTTTTCTTAAGCAATTCCACCAAAGAGGCAGAGGTAAGACAGAAATGAAAAGTTGCAAGGCAGGCTTAAAACAATAATCCCTAAGAATATATAAAACTCAGAGATGAACGATAATTTAAATTTTCTATTTATACGTACATAATGCTTACCAAATTTATTACTATCCAAAAATAACAAGTAGGGAGGATTCTTTAAGCATTTATAAAATATCTTCTTAGTAAATGAGTTCATTTCATTTGTTACCCAGCTTATGTTTCAAAAAAATTAATTTTCCACCCCTTACTCTGAGGATGACCAGCTTGTCCCAATATAATCAGAACTTTCCAGATTATAGTGATTATTGAATGAGAAATCTGTTTCTCTATGTTACAACAAAGTCCCACATCTCGGGCTATACTAGACCAAAAGTTCCCAAAAAATATTTGGCCTCCTATTCCCTTTGTCATTTAAAACAAATATTAACCATGTGTTCCCTGGAAATTTACATTCTTTAAGCAAACAGCAAGTTCCTCTCCTGCAACCTAAAGCTACCACAGCACCCGGGTCACTCCGGCAGCCCCCCAAGGTTAGCACCCCCACTTTTGAGAAATCCTGTCCTAGACATTTAGTCACTCTCACTAAATACTTAAAAAAAGTGTTTTCTCCAAAAACAAAACAAAAAAAAAAAAACCCGCCCAAACAGATGAGCCAGCATTCAATCATTCCTCCTGGTCGGAGCAGGGAAACGGGACATCAACATTCCACACAGGAATGGCCCCCAGACGGCTGCCCAGAGTCTCAGTCTGATTTGCGGGGTGACAGTGCGGCATACTAGGCTCCTGCCCCTGGAGAACAAGATGGAATTAGGAGCAGCTAGTCACTGTGGAGGCCTGTGTTTAATCTCTGAGAGTTAAAAAATAATCAGGCAGAACTCAAAAGCTTTGAGAAGTCTGACTTGCTTTCAAATTTTATCTCCCAAATTAAGTGATTAAATAACTTAGCCACTTTAAACTGCTGTTTTTTGGCATAAGATTAGTAATAGAGCTATTTAAAAAAAGGAAAAATACCTTGACGGGCAATGTCCCAAGAACAAAGCACAGCTTCAATAATGCAAATTTCTTTCCCTTATAACTGTGTACAAGCAAACTTCCAACAATAACAGCTGAGGCTCAGGGTGGCAACAAGTGTCAAAGGGCAGCTTCCTCATATATCGGGAGGTCTTGTCAAAGGTGGAAATTATCACAAACGTGTGGGAGTCAGAGTTTAGGAGAGACAGAAAATGGAACAGGGTGCTAATAATAGTCGAGGGTACTAATGCCAACCTAGAACTGAGCATTAAATAGAGGCAAAAGGATTCACATGACAACCTTTTAATGTATGTTCTGTAATCCATAGTCTGGAAGGGAAGGAAAAGAGAAAGAGAGAGAAAGGCAAAGAAATAAAGAACCTGCCATGGAGCAGGGGCTGGGTTAGGGGAGGGAACCGGGGATGTTGTTAGTGGGAGATGGGCACTGGTGGAGGGACGGGTGCTGAAACACTGTATGACCAAAACCCAAACATAAACTTTTTTAATTGTAAAAAAAAAGGGCAGCTTCCTATTTTATGGCGAGTTGCCGGCCTCAGCTGTGCACGGCTTCCACTCTGGGGCAGGGTGGTCCCAGGGAAACCGCTCTCTGAGGGAAAAAGGGAAGACCTTCTTTCACGAGACTACTCTTATCTGAGGGAGCCAGCAAACCACATAAACACAAAGAATACCTTTAGAAACTTATCAGTAAGCTTCAAACCCAGCAGGTGAAACCAAGGAAAATGACACCAAGAAAGGCAGAGACCACCAACTCCCTCCTCTTAAATAGGTTTCTGCTCAAAGCTCTCAGAAACACAACGTGTGGGGCCTGGCCTGCTCCCGCTGGGAAACAAGAAATCAGACACCCAGGTCCTGCCACTTTTCTTTTCTTTTTTTAATTTACAAAACATAATTATTTTTCATTGTTTCCAGAAGGTTCTATTTATGAACGCTTGTTATTTCTCAAGATTTCCAGAACCTCACATCGTGAAATTTCAAGTAACAAGCACATCTAATTGAGTGTTTTATTCTACAATTTCTTGCTAAGGATACTTTTAAACCATCAGTTGTCAAGTTATTTTCTACTGTGCTAACTTCCAGGTTGAGGAAGCTCTCTGGGACTCAACAAAGGGACGGGGAGTATGCCCTCAAGTCCTTCGGGCCGGCAGCCGGCGCCTCGGCACCGACCCTTCCCCCAAACAGCTGTCTTCTCCTCTGGATAACTGAGCCACGACAGGAACAAAGGCCCGTCCATCCTTGCAGCCACCAGGGTCCACTGCTAAGGGCTCCGACCAACTCCTCTCAACAATGAGGTCCACGAGAAACAGCTCGACAGGTGGCGCGCAAACTCTGCAAGCAGGGGGTCTGCTTCAGGCCGGGCACCACGTGACCCTCCAAACATGCTCTTGATAAGCCACACCCCCAAGCACAGCCATGGAAGACCCAAAAATCAGAAAGGGGAAAATAAATAAAAGACTTGCATTATAGACACTTTCTAAGTGTTTTTAAAAGCACAAAAAACATTGTTTTCAGCTCTGAACACACCAGTTGTGCCCCCAAGTTCTATTTCCCACCAATATGCAGTAACTGCATCAATCAGCAAGCTTAATAATGACCCTAATTATGACCCTAATTATGACCTTATGACCCTAATTAATATGAAAATGTCATTAATTATGACCCTAATTATGACCTTATGACCCTAATTAATATGAAATTTTCTTTTCTCATTACTTATGAAGTTGTGTATCATTTTACAGATATATATACACACATACACTATATTTGTTAATTGATAGGGCTTGTGGGCCATGTGGTGCCTGGCATTGAACACAATGCTTTGTGTATGCTAGATTAGTGATCTACTACCCAAGTCACATCCCCAAACACTGATGTTATGGCCTTAAGCATAAGACATTATCTTTTGTTATTTACCTAATTATGTCATTTTTTCTTGATTTATAGTACTTTATATTTTCTGGCTAGAATTTATTTGTAACATGCATTGTATATATCTTCTTCAGCGTGCCTTTACCTTTATTATGACTTTTATCTATATTGCTATATTGAAACTTTATATGAAATTAAAATCACTGTATCACTGTCACTGTCAGAAAAAAAAAACATTGTTTTCCTTTTAAAAAGAAAACCATATTTACTTTTATATTAGCAATGCATACGGCAACATAGAGACACTATTTTTTTTTTTTTTTTGCTTTTTGAGAGTCACACCCGCGATGCTCAGGGGTACTCCTGGCTCTGCACTCAGAAATTACTCCTGGCGGTGCTCGGGGGACCATATGGGATGCCGGCGATAGAACCCGGGCCAGCATGGGCCGGCCGAGTCAAGGCAAACGCCCTACCCACTGGGCTATCGCTCCGGCCCTAGAGACGCTATTTTTAGAAGGCAATACAAATTTTTCTCTGAATTTTTATGGAAATGGTAAAAGCCAGGCCAGAGAGATAGTACAACAGGTAAGGAGCTTGCCCTGAACATGACTAATTCCTGTTCAATACCCAACTCTTCTGGTATATGGCCCTCCAAGCACCACCAAGAATGATCTCTGAGCAAAGCCATCAGTAAGCCTGGAGTAGCAAAAGGTGTGGCTCAACCCATCCACTTCCCGCCCCTCCCAACACGCCAACCCCTACTAAAGAAGTATGGAAGCCAGAGAGGTAGGACAGGGACAGTCTACTGTCAATTGCCTCACAGGCAGGCTTCTTGTGTTTGGTCACTGGTACCACTTTGGATCACCCTGAGCACCACAGAGTGCTCCCTAAGAGCAGTCAGGAGTAATCGCTAAGCACCATGTGTGACCCCCACACCAATACACTAATAAAAATATATAGTAAAATATATAGCAAGCAGTGACAGCACATTTGTTCCCAGAAAGATGCTTACAAATATTTTAATTAGGGGATCTGTTTCCTGTACACATGAGCAAGTTAAAGGCAGTGACATTAAACATGCCATTTTCAGAAAACTGACTCAGAAGTGATCGCTTCTGATGGTCACCGTATCACCAGATCTCAAGCGATCACCAGATACAGTAACCTGCACCTTGGATCAGCTTCAAGGTGCAGGTCTCAGCTCTGCAGACCCTGGGTTCCCACACCAAGTCAGGATTTAAGCAAAATGAACTTTACAAAAGGGTCGCTTTAGAGACCCCAAGTCACAGACAATGGCTCTTACACATTCTTACACACAGCAGCTGGTACTGTTCCCCCAAAAAGCCAGCACATACAACTTCAAATGGTGCAACAGATTTTCTAGCTGGTCTCTATAAGTGAGCTGTGGAAAGCTGAACAGAATCTCCTCAGATTCTATGCAAAACTGTACATACACATATTTTTTCTGACAAGTAAATCCACAGCTTTCATCAAACCTTCGCAAGTGCACTAAGAATACTAAATATCATGACATTGATCAAGCACCAATCTCCCTGATGGAGGGAACTCAAAAAGAACAGAAGAACTGTTTAACTAGTACCTATCTTCAAGCTTATAGCCAGCATTCTCCATTTTCATATATACACATATATATTACCTGGTATACACAGGTTTCAATAATTGCAGTTATATTAATCATATGGATACAAACAAAATCTGACAGTTCAGAAGGCAGGTGTTCTGGTTTGGTTTGCCATTTATCCACAGAACAGCATGTACACAACTTGCGTGCCTGATTTAAAGGGAAATAATGCTACAACTACAACCATAAACGTATGAGAAGTGGCACTGTAGTAAAAGGAAGAAAATGCAGACTAAATTATCTAGTTTTTGTCGCGAAGTCAACATACTAGCAAGTACTACTACAAATCACCCACAATTCCAGTAGATTATGCAGAAGCGAACCCAGAAGCCTGCCCCTGGTTTACTATGAGCAAGACGGCCACAGCCACCTGCAGGTAATGAAGACACTGGAGTCGGAAATGTGATTCTGAACATACGGTGCTTCGTTCAAACCAAACTCTGCCCTCTCTGAGAAGGAACGGGCCTATAACAGGCCCTGCACTAAAAACAGTTTTAAAAGCCCTGAGGTTGATAACATTCACTGTTGGTAATTATTAGGAATACTTTGCATACACAGCCCTTGGTACTCACATACACTATTTTTCCTAATCTATTCGTAATTGTTTCTCCAATTGAAAATCAAGCTTTGAATCTTATTTTCAGGGGCAGGATTTATCATGAGGTGATGAGAGTGTTACTCCCCTCTAAAGCTACTTGGCTAGTGCCACGCGATTTCTCTCCTCTGCTGCCCAGTATTCATTCATTTCTCATTAAATATTTATTGAGGGCGGGCAGGATTCCACCAGTCTCTGGGGCCTTGACCGAAAGGCATCAGAGGACGGTGTTCATGAATTTTAATCAGGTCACATCCCCTCTGGCCACAGAGTCACAGGAAGTTTTTCACTTCTCGTCTAGGGCAGCAATCCCTGCACTGGACAAATGGATAAACGGATACCCCCCGGACGTGGGCGCCGCCGGCCTAGGGCACCCCGCGCCGGCCAATCCAGCAGCAGCCGGGGCCGGTGGGCGGAGCCTCCGGGGGGGCAAGGGCCGGGGGCGGGGGCGGCGGACGGGGGGGGCGACGGGGGCAACGGGCCGGGGGCGGCGGACGGGGGGCGACGGGGGGCAACGGGCCGGGGGCGGCGGGGGCGCCGAGCTCGGAGCCTTCGGCGGGGGCTGGCACAGCGATCAGGGCCTACGCCCCTGCAGCCGAGACCCCGCCTCCTCCTCCTCCGGGGGGCTCGGGCGCGGGCGGAGGTACCTAGTTTCTGCCCCAGGTAGGTGAGGCTGTGATAGACCTTCTCGGCCGCGGCCAGGTGGGCCAAGGCCGCCAGCAGCGACAGCCAGCTGCCCCCGCGCTCTTGTTGGCCTCTCGCTCCTTGTCCACATTGTCCTTGGCCTTGTCGTAAGAGAAGATGCCCAGGTGAGAGAAGAACGTCTCCAGCACCGCCTGCTCCACCGGGACCGGGGCGGCCAGCGGGATAGACTCCCCCATGCGAGCCGCGCCCCAGCTCCACCCACGTGGCTCTCCGCTCCTCGCACTTCCGGGTTCTCAGGGCCCCGCGCGCCCGGCGTGCGTGCGCGCGCCCGGCGTGCGTGCGCGCGCGCGGCCGCGGCGGGCGGCGGGGCTCGTGGTCGCGCCTCCGCCAGGCCCAGGGAGGAGGGGACCGCGGTGGAGGTTCCTGCGCGACTTCGGTTGGTTCCCGCAGCGCCGACTAGTCGGTTTCCCCGCCCCTACCCCAGGTTAGGGCGGGGGCGGCCAGGCGCCGCTGCGTGCCACGCCTGCGCGCTGGAGGTGAGCTGGAGGCCCCGCCCCGAGGCTGCGTCAGTGCTGCTGACGTCACGTCCTCGTGACGTCGGTAGCTGCGGCCCGAACTTGGCCTCTGGCCTTGGCGCTGGGCTCCCCGCGGCCCGGTGACGCTGGGGAAGGTGAGATTCTGGAACGTTGGCCCGGGCCACGAGGGTTGCTCTCCCTTGCGCTTAGTCTCCGGTGGTGCACGGTTGCAAAGCCCGCCTTGGCGAAGGTTTATCCCTTCTCGGTGCCCGTGGGCGTTCCTCGTCATCCCTGGTCCCCGGGAATGGCACAGCTTGCAAGCAGAGCTGCTTTGGATAAAACTTGCCCATATGGCACGCTTCCTTTCTTCGTGTTTTTCCTTTCCTAAAGAATCTGACTCTGTAACAAGTTGCATGAACAACTTTGCATACCCGCGTTTATGAATCTTCAAGAAACACTATTGTTACTTCTACTCGGTTCTAATATTTCTGATTATTTATTATTTGATTGCGCTGGCTGACTTCTTATTAAAACAAGAAGAGTCTTTTCAAGGTTTAAAATGCACGAGATACGTCCATAACTCCATTGACACTTTAGAGAAAGGGTTTGCCCCCTGCATTTTTATTTTATTGCTAAATGAGAATGGTTAATACCTATTTTGAAGACTTACTGCTAGGAATAAGTGATTGAATAGCTTCTTTATTTCTGTATTTTGGTTTGGAGGCCACATCCAGTGGTGGTCAGGGGCTTTTCCTGGCTCTGTGCTCAGGGTGACCCCTGGTGAGCACGGGAGACCATATGTGAGGCGACATGATGCCGGAGAAGGAAACTTCAGAGGCTAGGGCCTTACTTGTACTTATTTCTCCGGCCCTTGTTTCTCCTGTACTTATTTCTGCTGTCCGTCAGACTTCCCTTAAACAGTCTCAGAATGAAGGCCGGAGTAATGCAGCTTCTGTTAAATCAGTCGAGTTAACGCCCTTGTCATTCTGTAAGTGCATTTAATGTTGAACAAAATCTGCAAATCCAGCTCATAGATAGTCCACTAGTAAGCTTTTTCTTTATTCTTCCTTGTACAGAGTTTCCTCAATTTTTCATGTAATTGCAGTCTATTAAACCCATCATAAATAGAAATTTTTATTGGATATACATAACCAACAAACTTAGGTCAGCTTGGCCTACCTTCACTCTGCGCAGAGTACTTCTTTATGCTGCTGTTGGGAAAAAAAACATCTCATACAAAGCTCATCTTACATAGGTGTTGCTAACGGATGTATGCATAGACTACCATACTGAACATGAAAACAGGGTTCCCAAGGGCTTGAGAGCTTGCCTTGCATACCACCAACCGTGTTTGTTCCTCCCCATCCCATATGTCCCCTGAGCGCAGAACTAGGAGTGCAGCGTTACCAGTATTAATAAAAAGCTGTAAGTACTTAGTATTTATAAAAGTACTTTGACAGTTATTAAGTACTGTCATCTCTTTCAGGTCTTTTTTAAACCTTGAAAAGCCACTTCTTGTTTTAATAAGATGCCAAACAGCCTGTCCAGCACACAGCTGGATGTATCCTGAACTCCCTCTCAATCTCCAAAAGCAGAAAAAGGAATTCCTCACGTATAAAATTCAAAGATCCCACACATGCTGCCCGAACCCACATGGCCGAGCACATGTGGTGCCCGAGCACGTGTGTCGCCCGCCTCCCCTCCTGAGATGTGTACTCTCTCTCTCACTTTCCCTCCTCCTTCCCTTTCCTAAAACCTCCTTAATAAAATCTGTTTTACTTCACTGCTTGTTTTCTCCTGAAAATTCTTATGCGAGGAAGATAAGAACCCTGAGGAAACCCCGGAGAGGCCTAGGACTGACTTTTATCAGTCCTGAGCCTGCCCAGCAGGTTCCGGCGGCAGAGGCAGCTGGGGAGAAAGTGACCATCTCTCTCCCCTTCCTGCCTCACATAAGCCCGTGAGGCCCACCTGCATCATTTGGCGACCCAGATGGGACGTTGCAGTGAAGAGTTCCCCAGGAGGTAATGGGGGAAAAATCAGCTGAGAAGGTATGCTCCCTCAGAAATCTCTAGGGGGGACAGGGGAGGAATGTTATAGCTTCTGTGTGAGTGTGTGTGTGTGTGTGTGTGTGTGTGTGTGTGTGTGTATGAACACCCTGATAGGTCCTATCAGGCGTGATTCTGTGGCTCCACGATCTGTCACCCTTAAGGTCCCACAAAAGGTTACAGAGTCTGATTCTACAAAGAACATATGGTCAAGGGTGGTGCCGACCTAGCGGTCAGCCGCAAGCCTCAATGGCTGGGCCACTACGGCTAAGTCCTTCACTGGCCAGACAAGCAACTGAATGGTCTCTGTAAAGAGGCGCCTCCCTTGTCTCGCGTCACCTATCACTATGGGAGGGACGGGAGGAAAAGATTCTAGGACCAAATTTCAGGTAGAAATCCTTTTCCTCTCTTCCCTTATCTCAGACGAGCAAGAAAACTGGCTAGAGAAAACACCCGGAGGTCAGTTGAAGTGCTCATGAGCATGTCAGCAGGCAGATTCAGCTCTAGGTGGTCTCAAGGAATAAAAGGCGGTAAAAAGCAGAGCCCAGTAAGTGACCCAGTGGACGCCAGCAAAGCAGGAAGTTGTAGCAAGCTAAGCAAGGCAGAACTTTTCCTCTTCTCCGTATCTCTCGAAACCCGCAGCAGGCGAGGTTCGCCCACGCAAGCCATGGTTGTGCTGGCTGCCAGGCAGGGCTCCACGGGTGCTTGGGGTAACTCAGATCATTGATGAGACGTCCACAGCGTGATGATTCTCTTAGTGGCCGGCCAGTGCACGAGGGGTTAGAGTCCCCCGAGAGAGCCTATGTGAGGAGGGGTTAGAGTCCCCTCTGGAATAGCCAGTATACGAGGGATCTGAGTCCCCTCAGGAAAGGCTAGTGTATGGAGGGGTTAGAGTCCCCTCTGGAGTACAAGGGATTCGAGTCCCCTAGGAAAAGGCCAGTGCATGAGGGTTAGAGTCCCCTCGAGAGAGCCTATGTGAGGAGGGGGTTAGTGTCCCCTCTGGAGTGGCCAGTATATGAGGGGTTAGAGTCCTCTCTGGAGTGAACAGTATATGAGGGGTTAGAGTCCTCTCTGGAGTGAACAGTATATGAGGGGTTAGAGTCCCTTTGGGAGAGGCCAGTAGGGAGAGTCTAAGGTATGAGGGGTTAGGAGTCCCCTCAGGAAAGGCCAGTAAAAATCCTGGAAAAGTTTTGCCAAGGAACCGTCATGTTTTAGTTATTTTTTCTTCTTTCATAGGTTCCTGCCAGTACACCAAAAATATGGGAAACTCTGCCTCTATACCCGGAGTCCCCCTTGGGTTGCCTGTAAAAACACTGAAAGAACCTCCAACTAGGTGGCCTAAGCACGAGCGACTTAAGGATCTTTGTAAAAACACGTGGCTTGAGTATATACCGAACATCCTGGCTTTCATGGCATTGTACCAGGCTTTGAAAAAAGAAAAAGAAACTGTCAGATTTGCTGCATGTATGTTTTGGGAGTAAAGAAACCAGAACAGGACCCCACACCAACTGCACAGGCTGGAGCCTGAGACTTTAGTCTTGCCTCCAACTCCACTTCCACCTGCGGAGCCTGAAAAAGCTTCCGAGGAGACTAGGGCTGCTGCTAACAAGCCCCTCCCCTCCTAGGGCCACTTCAGACAGCTCAGCCTTCACCTCATAGATCTGGGCTTCCTAGAGAAGAACAGCTCAGCAAAAAGGCCCTTGCAGGGAAGCTCACTGTGCCCACTGTGGTCCAACAGCTCAGGAACGCAGCTCTCCCCTAGAAGGGTCTAGTGCAGCAGGGGGTATTTGCAGAAGAAATAGCGACAGATTGGAAAGATCTCAGGCATCTGTCTCTCCCCCCCATAGCCAGCCCGGCAGGGTGCACTCAGAGCTGAACCTCTTATCATTCCAAACCTGCTAGACCCACCCAAGAGTTTCCCCTAAGGGAAAATGGTGGACAAAGGGAGAAGCAGGCAGAGTGAAGGTCCAGCACCCTTCTCAGTAAGCTTTGCTAATGCAAGCAGCAGCTGGGGACATTTTGGAAAGATCCTTCAAAGTTTACAAAGGAATTTCAAGCTCTGACCTTCGCTTGAGTTCACCTGAAATGACATAATTTTGTCCAATTGTTGCACCTCAAAAGTGAGAGCATAACAGGACCTGCGCAGGCGAGCACTGGCTGCTGACCTTAATGACCCTGTGTTGGAGGACAGGTTTAGCTATTCTGGGAGTTTTGTTGTTTTGCCCACTCCCAGCTTAATCTATTTAAGTCAAGGTTCATTCTAATGAGATCTCTCTTCTATGTAAACACTGCTAGAGGGGTGGCAGTTACAGAAGTCACCTTGATTGAATAACTTCCTGACTTATACATCTACTAAGACTTCTATGTTTTCTAGATTGGGCACAGCTCCTCTTTATACCCGCTGCACCCAGCGTGGGACAGTTAGAATTTACCAGGAGACTACCACCCTGGCTACGCTGAGACTATAGGAAGGATCATACTAGTTTGCTCTAAGCAGGCAAGTGTGACCCTTTCAGTACACCAGAACAGGATACTCAGAATCACCCTAGTGCAGATAATAATAAGAAGGACCTTGTGGGTACCATCTTTAAGATGTATTACTTTATACCAGCCCCTCTCTCCAGTGTTTTACATAAGAGCTAATCTTGGTAGAAAGGATTAGACCTTGGCATAACCTTTGTTTATACCTGCAATAGGGTGTGGCACTACACTCTGTTTAGAGTTCTTTGTTGACATGACCCTCCCGGTTGGATTACTTTGGTGTATATAAGGGGCTGACTTGAGGCCCCTTCACTTTTACCTTTTGACCTTTTGGCCTTTTAGCTTTCGGCTTTTGGCTCCTTGGCCTTTTGCTTTTGGCTTTTTGCTCTTTGTCCTTTTGCTCCATCTTCTGGGTAGGACTCATCTCGGGTGAGATCCTCTCTCTCTTTGGTGGAAGACTTAGGCTCTTTTGTATGGTCTAAGTTCGGACCAGAACTAAAGTTTGTTCATTATATTGGAGTGCTCTGGAAGAACTTTTGTACTATTAAAAAGCTTTGCTAATGCAAAGCTTTAGCATTTTTGGAACTGCACCAGACTCGTGAGTTTTCATCTGTTTTCCCGGCGTCCTCGGAGGTAGAAGAGAACTTCTGTCCTGACACTGGCGGGGACCCCTGCGGCGTTCCCAACAACCCTGTAGACTTAACTGCAGTTTTTTCCTTAACAGGTCCAGAACGGGATTATCAAACCAGAGGAAGCAGGAATATGGTAATTGATTTCAAAAGGGGATAAATGCAGTAATTTAACTGTTTTTTTTTTTAACAGCCTAACCTGTCCTCACTAACATCTATTTCCAGAAACTGGCCATCTTAACTGATTTTAACTTTCTTTTTTTTTATAAGTGTTTTATTATACCACCTTGAGCTTTGCTATGTCTTTAGCAATAGCCACTGAGGCAACACCCAGAACTTGGAACTAGGAATTAGGAACTAGGAAAGCTGAAAATGGTAGCATACCAAGATCTTAGGTTTACAACTGAATTGCCATAATCTATGTTGCCAGTTTTGTCAACAAAAGCGCTTTCCTGACCCATGCTTCTTGTAAAAAACAGGCAAGGGACAGAGGCTGGTGCAGGCTGAAAAACGCAGGGCAAGGTCCCAATCGGCCGAACAGGGCTATAAAGGAAGGGCTGGGGGGACTGCCCTTCCATTCTCAGTCTATCAGTTTCCTCTACCCTTCCTAAAGGGTCAGATAATAACTAAAGATGGATCGATCAACTGTGTGTGTGTGTGTGTGCATGTGCGCATGCGCGCGTGTGTGTGTGGTGGCCACCAATTGTCTGCAGTTAATTTGTCTTGTCTGTGTGAAACGTTGGAATGTTAGATAGAACCAAGTTGGAATCAAAAACAAATTGTTAAGCCAGGGATAAGCAATGTGTTCTAAGCATCAGGAAAAATTGACATGCTCAATCTAAATCTTATGGTAAAAGGGTTACTAAATCTAACTGTAAAAGGGTTAAAACTTTCCTAACCCCTAAAATTCTCTCAGCCCCAGAACCTGTGCTATTTGAAAAGGGAGGGAGCTAAGGTCAAAGTCAGGAAAGATAAGACTTTGTGAGGTAGTGCAAAGCTTTACCTCACAAGTTTAGGTCAAATTCTAATGAGAAATTAGGCCGTTTTGAAAATAACTAAGGTATAAGAACTATTGCAGTTAAGTCAAGGAAGGTCTTGTGTTTCACGGGAAATTGGTAGTTCAAATGTTTTCTTTAGCTGGTATGTCTAAAGGTACATATTTGTTTATTTCTGCAATGGATTATTAAAATATCTGGTCTAGAAAATCTTCTGAGTTGATAATTGTGTACAAGAAACAGGTTCAAGGAGTTTAGTTTAGTTCATTGCATGGGTTTCAAAAGCTACAAAATTTGTTGCAAAACTTTTTATCCCACCAGTGTTTTATTTGATCTCTTGAGACTTTTGGTAACTTAAATTTCTAGCTACTTAGCAAGGAGTTAATGGGGTAATCTCAGATCTCAGCCTGATAGTCTGAAGCCACAGCAGTGTGCCTTGGTAAAAGTTTCAAAGATAGCAGACTTTCCAGGAGGAATCCTAGACCAGCCTCAAGCAAAGCTTTTCTTGCTAGAGAAAAAAATAGTGAGTCACTTTAACATTCTAGCAGCTAGGAATGCTCCTTTAAATTTAGTGGCTTCTGGTCGAAAGTACTAATACCAACCTAGAACTGAGCATTAAATACAGGCAAAATGATACACATGACAACCCTTTAATGTATGTTCTGTAATCCGCAATCTGGAAGGGAAGGAAAAGAGAACGAGATAGATAGAAAGGAAAAGAAATAAAGAACCTGCCATGGAGGCGGGCTGGGGGAGGGGAGGGAACCGGGGACGTTGGTGGTGGGAGATGGGCACTGGTGGAGGGATGGGTGCTGGAACACTGTATGACCAAAACCCAAATATGAACATCTTTGTAATTGTATATCTCACGATGGTATAATAAAATACTTATAAAAAATAGGGGCGGAGCGATAGCCCAGTGGGTAAGGCGTTTGCCTTGCATGCGGCCAGCCTGTGCCGGCCCGGGTTCGATCCCCGGCATCCCATATGGTCCCCGAGCACCGCCAGGAGTGATTCCTAAGTGCAGAGCCAGGAGTAACCCCTGAGCATCGCCGGGTGTGACCCAAAAAGCAAAAAAAAAAAAAAAAAATACTTATAAAAAATAAATAAATAAGTAAAAGCAGCATCTGTTTATGAAAATAAAAAAATTAGTGGCTTCTGAACATGGAGAATTGGATAAAAATGTGGGAATAGTTTTAATAACTTTGTTGCTAATCTGCCTAGTATAAGATAATAATTAGCAACTTGTTTTCCAAATTTGAAAGATCAGCCTGCATTAAGCTATGTAAAATAAGTTAAAACCTTTAGGGTGTAACTATAAGGAGTCTAGATAGTGTATTCTAAGTAACAGAAAGATAATGGATGGAGATGTCTGTGTGGAGAAAGGAAAGGAATCCTGTTAAAGTGAAGCTGGTTTTTGAAAAAAAATGCAGGAAAGTTCCAGCACAGAATGAATGTAAAGGAATGTGTAGAAGGTCTGAGAACGTTGAGCAAAGAAAACTATGAAACTCATCTGAAGAATTGTTCTAGGATGTTTTTGGTGAAATTTATGGAAAAGATATTAGATAGGTGGTAGGGACTCCATTACAGTGCTCCTGAAAATTGGTAATCAGTTTTAACATGAAATTAAGTTAATTATGCAGAATATGCAAGACAGCCATGCAGCTTATTGTACTATCTCGCCAGCCCCATTTCTAAGTTGTGTCTCTTGGTTTACACCCATTCTGTGCCGGCTGCTCATTCCTGACGTGACTGGGGACCATGTGATGCTGGGTGGGGGCGGGGGCTCAGACCCAGTACTATGACATACGAACGAAGCATGCACTCGGCCCTTTATGCCATCTTCCTCGCTATGCATCTGTATTTTCTTTATTTTTTATTTGGGGGCCACACCTGGGGTGGTGGCCAGGGCGCTACTCTGGCTCTGTGCTCAGGGATCACACCTGGCAAGTCTCAGAGAACCAGATGGGGTGCCAGTATTGAACTTGGGTCAGCCATGTACAAGGCAAACAAACACCTTAGCATTGCTGGGTGTGACCCCAAAAAGCAAGAAAAAAAAAAAAAAGAAAGCAACAATTACCAGTATCATATCTGAGACTCACAGATATGGGGCAGAGCTGCTACTGGCTCTCCCTGTGCCCAGCCGCTCACGAGGCGCCCGGGAGGCATGATGGGTTCTAGCCCTGGCCCACCACCCCAGCAGAGCCTCATAAGAATCCAGACAACCCCCTACTCCATGAGGGCCGCCATTTTCCACATCCGGACTCCTCTTGTCAGAACTCCACTCAGCAGAAGAGCTGATCACAGCCCGGCTCATGCGGCCAGTTGCAGCCACGTGGCTTATCAATAAATGCTGGAGATCAGAGGTGACTACAAGAGTATGCCACGCATACTCGCATGGCAGAGCCTGCCAAGCTACCCGGTCGTATTTGATATGCTAAATACCAGTAACAATTATAGACCTCATTTCCATGACCTGATGGAATGGTTTGAGGCTCTTTATGTTCCTGGAGCAAGCAGATGCCCTTGGGCTCTACTAGCCTGAGACAGGACATATGGAGATGTTACTGGTGCCCCCTCGAGCAAATCGATGATGAACGGGAAGACAGTGATACAGTGACAGTGATTATAAACTGTCTGATTTGTTTCTACCGATCTTTATGTTCTTCAGTAGATAGGTCCAACAGCAAACTGGTATATTGCTCTTCATTATAGGTAGAGTGAAATATATGCTTTTCTCTCTTTGCACCTTCAGTACATTTTTTGATATTTCATAGCACTGTGTTGGTTTGCATAAGCTCAGACAAAATATTTCCTCTTTGTAATAGGGTCTACCCCTTATGCAGACAGGAAAGCCAGTTATGGGACCCCAAGACCCTCTTCCAGGGAAAACAGGAGTCATAGGGATTGGTCTAAATAACAGAAGCATGTAGTTATAACAGGTACAGTTACAAGTACCCTAGAGGCAGGCCAGCTCAAGGAAGAACTGAAAATCATCTCTGCTGTGAAGAACGAGGAATCTGCCAATCTGTGGTGACTGACAACTGCCTGGCCATGCATCAAGGAAGGCTGCTGCAGTAGGGAATGGCGTCAGTCCCAAAGAGGGATGTGGTCACTCTCTGCTCTTGAAAACCAGTAGAAGAGGCCTGAGGCCACCTATAGCTCATCATGGAACCTGATCTTCATGTTATGGCCAAACCTGGGGTAGCCCTGACATGACAGGAAGAGACATTAAAATGCCATCATTGGGCCGGAGGCGATAGCCCAGCGGGTAGGGCGTTTGCCTTGCACGTGGCCGGCTCATGCCGGCCAGGGTTCGATCCCCGGCATCCCATATGGTCCCCGAGCACCGCCAGGACTAATTCCTGAGTGCAGAGCCAGGAGTAACCCCTGAGCATTGCCGGGTGTGACCCAAAAAGCAAAAAAAAATAAAATAAAATAAAATGCCATCATTGGTGTTTCCTGCTCTGTCTTAGCCAATCCCCAGGACTTCTTAGTAGTAACGGGGTACCCTAAGTGGAGAGTTCTCCAGTCTTGCTGTGTTTATGCAAAAGAACAAGCCAGGTTTATTAAGTTATTTGGCAAATTTAAAGTGAAGGTGGAGAGAAAATCATGTTTCTATAACTTTTATAAAGATCAGATTCTAGCTCTATAAAAGATAATTAAATAAATGTATCTAAAAAGGTTCTAGCTCTATAAAAGAGAATTGAATAAATGTATCTTAAAAGATTCTAGCTCTATAAAAGAATTGAATAAATGTATCTAAAAGACTTGATTTAAAAAGGTACTCCTTGGGTAATTCAGATAGAACTTGTATTACTGACTGTAGGTAGTCAGTCTAGTCGAAAAGAGAACGTTGAAGAGGCTCACAAGTGGCTGGGGAGGCTGGAACTCGGCTCGCCCGGGCCCAGCTTACTATGGGACCCCCCAGGAGGGCAGACGGGTTTTGGGAGTGGGCCTGTCATCTCTGGGGGTCCCGGAAGCAGCCAGATCAGACTCGCCCATCACACTAGCCACCATTTTCGCTGTCGGACGCTGGGAAACTGCCTCACGACCAGATTAATAGAGCAAAACCAGTTCGAGCCCAGGTTGCGCGGCCGCTTGTGGCCATGCGGTCCATTAAAATAGTGGAAACAGTAATGTCTTTTAATGCACTGCATTCCCACGAAGAGCAGGAAAGTTTGGCGGGAGGGAGAGATAAAAGAGGAGAGAAATGACATACAGAACCCGCCAAGTAGTTGAGGTGTGGGAGGGGGAGGGAGGTGGGGACATTGGTGATGGGAGATGGGTTTGGGTGGAGAGATGGGTGTTGGAACACTGTGGAACCAAAAACTCTACATGAGCATCTTTCAATTGTATGTCTAAAATGGTGTAATAATATTTGGGGGGAAAAATAATAAAATAAAATTAAATAAAAAAAAAGAAATACATTCAAGGATTAAATATCAAAAAAAAAAATAAAGAAAAGAGAACGCTGCTATACATGCTCTTATCAGTCTGACCAGGAACATCAGCAAAAAAGGCAGACGTGCTCTAAGTCTGCTTAAAAACTTCAAGTTAGGGCAGGAGCGATAGCCCAGCGGGTAGGGCATTTGCCACGCGCCGCCCTGCCGGCCTGGGTTTGATCCCCGGCATCCCATATGGTCCCCGAGCACCGCCAGGAGAAACCCCTGAGCATTGCCGGGTGTGACCCCAAAAAGCCAAAAAAAAAAAACAAACTTCAAGTTAGCATCCAATTGGTTAAGTGTTCATTCTTAGTTCATGAGAATACAGTCATTTGAAGAGAATAAGAATTTTATTTTATTTTTTACAGGTAATATTACACTCTTGATATTATACTTATACTCATTATTGTTTCATTCTTTCCCATTTACAAAAATTGTATTATACCACTGTGAGATATACAATTACAAAGATGTTCACGTTAGGGTTTCAGTCATACATTGTTCCAGCACCCATTCCTCCACCAGTGCCCATTTCCCACCACCAATGTCCCTGATTTCCTACCCCTCCCCTAGCCTGACTCTATGGCAGGTTCTTTATCTTTTTTCTCTCTTTCTCTTTCTCTCTCTTTCTCTCTTCCTTCTCTTACATATTGTGGATTGTAATACATACACTTAAAGGTTATCATGTATTTTTCGCCTGTATTTAGTGCTCAGGTTTAGGTTGGTATTAGCACTTTCTACAGTTATTAGCACACTGTTCCTTTCTCTCTGTCTTACCTAACCTCTGACTCCCACGTTTGTGCTAATTTCCACTTTTGACAAGACCTCCTGATCCATGTTTCATATATGTGTGTGTGTGTGTATACATACATATATATGAGAATAAGAATTTGAACCATCATGGTACCAATATCTTTAAGCCAAATACTCTCCAAAAAGAGGAACAATGGGTATTGGATTTAATAACATTAGTTGTTGGATGACAGGTTTAGCTAGTTTTGGACCTTTGCTGGTTTGCCCACTCACAGCTTAATCTACTTAAGCCAAGTTTCATTCTAATGAGACCTCTCTTCTATGTAAACACTGCTAGAGGGTGTGGTAGTTACAGAAGTCACCTTGACTGAATAACGTCTGATTTATACATCTACTAAGACTTCTATGTTTTCTAAATTGGGCACAGCTCCTCTTTATACCCACTGCACCTAGCGTGGGACAGTTAGAATTTACCAGGAGACTACCACCCTGGCTACATTGAGACTATAGGAAGACTACAGGAAGGATCATACTAGTTTGCTCTCAAGCAGGCGAGTGTGACCCTTTCAGTACACGAGAACAAGATACTCAGAATCACCCTGGTGCAGATAATAAATAAGAAGAACCTTGTGGGTACCATCTAGATTACATGAAGCTCATGAAATGAAGATGTATTACTTTATACCAGCTCTCCAGTGTTTTACATAAGAGATAATCTCAGAAGAGATTGATCCTTGGCATAATGTTTGTTTGTACCTGTAATAGGGTGTGGCACTGCCCTTCTACACTACTCTGTTTAGGGTTCTTTGTTGATATGACCCTCCCTGTCGATTACTTTGGTGTATATAAGGGGACTCACTTGAGGCCCGTGGGCCTTTGCTCCTTCTTTTTGGGTAGGACTCCTCTCAGGTGAGATCCTCTCTCTCTTTGGTGGGAGACTTAGGCTCTTTTGTATGGTCTAAGTTCAGACTGGAGCTAGAGTTTTTTCATTATATTGGATTGCTGTGGAAGAGCTTTTGTACTATTAAAAGCCTTTTTTAGAACTGCGCCAGACTCGTGAATTTTCATCCGTTCCCCCAGCGTCCTCGAGGTAGTATAGAACTTCTGTTCTGACACTGTCGGGACCCCAGTGGCATCCCCGACAATTAGTGAATAACAATCGTCCATGGGAAGGGACTGAACAGGGAAGTTAAGAGTACCTCAGGACTGTGCTTCTGTGCCATAAATAAATCTTCAGGATTGACAACTTAACTTCATGCAAATGCTCAAATGTTCAGGGTATTGTTATCTATTGGTTCCTATTGACTCCTTCAGTGGAAGGGCTGGGGTTTGTCTATGTTGTACAAAAAACCAACGAGTGGCTTGGTGTTTCCATTAGAAAAAATTTGAACACAGTATGTTTGCTTCAGTTTGTGTTACCTTAACATTTCTCTGCCCTCACTAGGGCAAGGAGGGACCTTTTACTCCTTCGGGGTCTAATCATTTCAGAGGAATGTTCCTTAGCCTAATTTATCTGGTCTTTGTCTTGCAGATAATGAAAGCTTCAAAAACCCCTGGCCTGGGCCCCATTTAAACTAAGGTAGTAAATGGAACAGGGTGCTAATAATTGTCGAGGGTACTAATGCCAACCTAGAACTGAGCATTAAATAGAGGCAAAAGGATACACACGACAACCTTTTAATGTATGTTCTGTAATCCATAGTCTGGAAGGGAAGGGAAAGAGAAAGAGAGAGAAAGGGAAAGAAATAAAGAACCTGCCATGGAGGTGGGCTGGGGAAGGGGGAGGGAACCGGGGATGTTGGTGGTGGGAGATGGGCACTGGTGGAGGGACGGGTGCTGGAACACTGTATGACCAAAACCCAAACATGAACTTTTTAATTGTATATCTTTTTTATTTGTCTCACGGTGGTATAATAAAATACTTAAAAAAAAATAAACTAAGGTAGTAAGGAGGTTTCACCCCTTATAGGCAGGGACTACAAGCCCCTTTTGTAAGCAAGAAGCAATTACAGAAGACGGACCTTTAGACCAGTTTCCCTTAAAGATTTAAGGGGTGAAATCTCTAGGGGGGAATTGATGTAGGCAGGCAGACAGGGGGTCCCCCACATGGTAATGAATTCTTGCCCTAAGGCTGTCCAGAGTCACCTTTTGGAACCAGGAACCAAGACTGATGAGACCCATTAACCAACCACAAACCCTGAGGGAGCTGGATCAACCTTTCTCTGCCCAGCCCTTAATCCGGCTACGCACCAGGACAGAAGATCCGCAGGAACAGAGGTCAAGAAAAGGAAATTTTCAAAGAAGACCACTCCAAAGTCTACTCCCTTGGCAACGGCCCTAGCAACCTAAGTTGAAGTCCCATATAGCAGTAGCCTGGGAAGAAATCTATAAAAAGCTGTCCTGACTAAAGGACGGCAAGCACATGCTGCCTGAGCCCACGTGGCCGAGCGCACATGTGGTGCCCGAGCACACGTGTCGCCTGCATCTCCCCTCTTGAGATGTGTACTCTCTCACTTTCCCTCCTCCTTCCCGTCCCTTACACCTCCATAATAAAATCTGTTATACTTCAAAAAAAAATTCAAAGACCTGAGAAGGCAACAGCTCAGTGGTTGATTACATGCTTATAAAGAAGGGACTCTGCTTTATCCTATCTGCTCCTCCCCCAGCAAAAAAAGAATGATACAGGGTTTCAGTGTATTGATTTCCCATCAGCATAATCCTGTGCAATTTCATCTCGCGTATGTATTTATATGTCTCCGTACTGAGTAGTGAACTCCCTTAGGTGGAGTATTTTCACCTCATCTTTCCACAATGTGATATTTGTTGAAAAACACGAGGCCATCACCTCTTTTCAGCATGTCTCACTAGGTTTGTTCTGTCATCACTATTAATAAAAATCCCACAGTCAGAGGCTAGGTAAGACAGAGAATGGAACAGTGTGCTAACAATTGTCGAGGGTACTAATACCAATCTAGAACTGAACATTAAATACAGGCAGAAAGATACACATGACAACCCTTTAATGTATGTTCTGTAATCCATAGTCTGGAAAGGAAGGAAAAGAGAAAGAGATAGAGAGAGGGAAAGAAATAAAGAATCTGCCATGGAGGAGGGCTGGGGGAGGGGAGAGGGAACCGAGGACGTTGTTGGTGGGAGATGGGCACTGGTGGAGGGATGGGTGCTGGAGCACTGTATGACCAAAACCCAAATATAAACTTTTTAATTGTATATCTTTGTAATTGTATATCTCACAGTGGTATAATAAAATACTTTAAAAAAACTAATAAAAAAAAGAAAATTTGAAAAAAAATAAAAATCCCACAGCTTTGTAATGAGTAGCACAGAATTTCATGTGATAAAGGTTGAAAAGGCAGCAGTCATATCGTCTTAGGGTTACTAATCAAAATACTGGTTGATCCTAAGCCAAAGGCATGAGAGTTATTAAGAGCTTATAAACATGCCTGAGTAATATCGGAATCCCTTAGATAATAAATGTGGCATCAAAAATCATTGGGGAGAGGTAAACCCTTGGGTCAGGAAATATGATTATGGTGGAAGGAGATCTTTGTCCTGTTTTCTACAAAGCAAGAAAATATAATTACATGTGTAAAAATCAAAACCTCAAACAGGCTTTTAGAAATCTACCAGTGGGGAGCTGGAGCAATAGTCCTGAGGCCTAGGTGTTTGCCATGCATGCAGCTGACCTGAGTCCTATCCCCAGAACCTCATATGGTCCCCTGAGCCCTCCATGAGTGATCCCTGAGTGCAGAGCCAGGCATAAGAACTGAGCAGTGCTGGGGTGGCCCCCAAACCAGAAACAAATGAAAATAAAGTTTAGATACCATTGGAAATGAATGGATCTAAGAAAAAAAGGAAACCCTAATTGTAAAAGGAATTGAGGGCAGCAGGCTCAATGACCCGGAGCTCTTGCCTGGCAAGTACAAGGTTGTTAGTTCAGACCTCGAGGCCACTGTAAGCACCGAGGTGATCCTGGAACTGCTGTCAGGGATCTCCGACAAGAAAGGGCCAAGCCAAGGCTTGTCAGGGCGCTCCGCCGGGGTCCCCGACAGTGCAGGGAAGCGAAGTTCCCTTCTACCTCCGGGCCAGCGAGGAATGGATGAACACTCAGGAATCCGATGCGGTTTTAAAAGGCTTTACTTATCACAGGTTCAGGCATAAAAATCAGCAAAAGGAAAAACCCGATGCTTAGGATTCCAGGCTAGAACCCCAGCCACGTGTAGGCCAAGATGGCGACCACCACGTGTAAAAACTTCCAAGGGGAATAAACGCTCACAAGGCGAGATCCCACAGGGAAGAAGAAGGCCAAAAGCCAAAAGCCGAAAGCCGCAGGAGCCAAAAGCTGAAGGCTGAGGAACCAAAAGGCAAAAGGTGAAGGGGCCTCAAGTCAGCCCCTTATATACACCAAAGTAACCCAATCGGGAGGTTGTCATGCCAACAAAGAACCCTAAACAGAGTGTAGTGCCACACCCTATTGTAGGTATAAACAAAGGTTACACCAAGGACTAATCCTGAGATTATCTCTTATGTAAAACACTGGAGAGAGAGGGGGCTGATATAAAGTAATACATCTTAACTTCATGAGCTTCATGTAATCTAGATGGTACCCACAAGGCCCTTATTATTATCTGCATCAGGGTGATTCTGAGTATCTTGTTCTCATGTACTGAAAGGGTCATACTCGCCTGCTTAGAGCAAACTAGTATGATCCTTCCTATAGTCTACCTTTAGTCTCAGCGTAGCCAGGGTGGTAGTCTCCTGGTAAATTCTAACTGTCCCACGTTGGGTGCAGTGGGTATAAAGAGGAGTTGTGCCCAATCTAGAAAACATAGAAGCCTTAGTAGATGTATAAGTCAGAAGTTATTCAATCAAGGTGACTTCTGTAACTGCCACACCCTCTAGAAGTGTTTACATAGAAGAGAGATCTCATTAGAATGAACATTGGCTTAAATAAGATTAAGTTGGGAGTGAGCAAAACAACAAAACTCCCAGATTAGCTAAACATGTCCTCCAACAAAGGCTTAATAGTTTAGCAAGGAGCAAGGGCAAGAAACTTGATGTCCTGAGCCTGGGAGGGTAACTCCAAGCTGGAGCGCTTGGCATTCTGGAGCCCCAGGTTTCATCCCCAACTGGAAGGTGGAAGGAGAAGTTTGAGGTCCTGAGGTTAATTTTGCTCAGGTGATCCTGAACACTGTGAGGTCTGGGGTCCCAAGTGAAGGAAAATAGAGTGAAAGAGTTGGAAGCCATAGTATAATGCGTTAGAATAGCAGGTAGGAGGGCATTTACCTCGCATGCGGCTGAACCCAGGTCCAATCCCCCATTATTCCATATGTTTCTCCAAGTACCACCAGGAGTAATTCCTCAGTGCAGAGCTGGGAGTAATCCCCTGAGTATTGCTGGGTGTGACTGACTAAAAAAAAAAAAAGTTGGAAGCATTATAAAAAAAAGAGATTGACTTGGCTATATGAAATATTTTTAAATTTTACATGTCAACAAGACATGATGCCAACCTAGGAAAAATATTTGTAACATAAGACAAGTTTTAAAAAGTGCTTAAGGTATCATAGTCTGTTAAGAAGAGAAATGCAGGTTAAACTATACAGCCACACTTTTTTTTTTTTTTTTTTTTGTCACACCCGGCGACGCTCAGGGGTTACTCCTGGCTCTGCACTCAGGAATTACTCCTGGCGGTGCTCGGGGGACCATATGGGATGCCGGGGATCGAACCCGGCCGGCATAAACCGCCGCGTGCAAGGCAGGCGCCCTACCCGCTGGGCTATGGCTCCGGCCCCCAGCCACACCTTTTAAGTGCTGTAAACAGGTAGAGAAATATATCTGGTCTCACACATTGCAGATGGGAATGTAATTTGCTATGACATTCCTAAAAAAAATTTGTATATATCAAAAATGAAATGAGTGCCCAATGTCTAGAACAGATTAATACTAATCTTAGTAATACGTTTGGTTACTATTGAGCTGTTATCATTAGTATCATCATACTTTTTAAAGCAAGAAAGTGTTGGGGTCCCCAACAGATATTGGGGTTCAGCAGGGTCCCCTGGAACTTCCAGGCCAATGACCATTCCACCTCATACCCCTCACACCCACTGATGGACAGAGGAGCAAGACCACAGTCTCCCTTATAGTCCAAGGCTCTTAACACTAATTCAAGTCTGCTCTTTAAATCCTCCCAAAAGGTTGGGGATTGGAAGTTGCTAGATCCCCAGCCGATCAAGAATGCATCTTGATCCCAAAACAAAGAGAAGGTGTAAAAAGCCCCTCTTTCCTGAGGCAATCTACCAGGGACCTCCCCTAGAGATAAATCCTGCCTGGAGGCTAATGACCAGCCCCTGATAGAGGCAGAATCCTGGCTTGTTGTTTTCACCTTACCTTTGCTGATAATCATCTTAATAATATTTCTAGCCTATTTGTATAAACACGGTAAGACATACAGACATTTATAAAGGGTGGCTTTTCCTGGGGACATCTCAGACAACAGTCCTCAGGCTAAGTTTTATCCTAACCCCAACCTGTTATAAATCAGTTGCTTATCTTTAGGTGAGGTCAGAGTTTCTTCCATGACCTTGCACTTAGCTTATCATATTACTCGTGACACTTAGTCCATCCCATGTCGAGGCCAGGATAGCTTACTATGGAGCCCTTCTTTTTGGGGTGTAAGGAACTAGAATTAATCAAAGGGCAACTGAGGCTTTAAGTTAGGAAATATTATGGATGCTCAGTAGTAATTTCAGAGTTAGTTAAGTCTTATATCACCAATGCATAGCCTTAACTATCTTCATTGTGTCTATATAAAAGGCCTTTGCTTTAACATAAGAATATGACAGGGCATACATGAAAGGAAAAACAACATTTCACTTACAATACAAAACCCAGGGCTGGCAAGTAGGAGTCAAAGGGCTATGAGCAAAAGATAATCCAACAGGAAAGCACCTAAATAATAATTTGAATGGGGTGTTTGTAAAAGCTAGTTTTCCTTGTAAGAACTTTATAGGGGGCTGGAGAGATAGCAGAAGGGTTAAGGTGCTTGGCTTGTGTCGGGGAACGTCGCCAGGGTCCCCGACAGTGTCAGGACAGAGGTTGTCTTCTACCTCCGAGGACGCCGGGAGAAAGATGAAAACTCACGAGTCCGGTGTAGTTCCAAAAATGGCTTTTAATAGTACAAAAGCTCTTCCACAGCACTCCAATATAATGAACAAACTCTAGCTCTGGTCCGAACTTAGACCATACAAAAGAGCCTAAGTCTCCCACCAAAGAGAGAGGATGTCACCCGAGCTGAGTCCTACCCAGAAGGAGCAAAAGGCCAAAGAGCAAAAGGCCAAAGCCAAAAAGCCAAAACCGCCAGGAGCCAAAAGCTGAAGGCTGAGGAACCAAAAGGCAAAAGGTGAAGGGGCCTCAAGTCAGCCCCTTATATACACCAAAGTAATCCAATTGGGAGGTTGTCATGCCAACAAAGAACCCTAAACAGAGTGTAGTGCCACACCCTATTGCAGGTATAAACAAAGGTTACACCAAGGACTAATCCTGAGATTATCTCTTATGTAAAACACTGGAGAGAGAGAGGGCTGATATAAAGTAATACATCTTAACTTCATGAGCTTCATGTAATCTAGATGGTACCCACAAGATCCTTCTTATTATCTGCACCAGGGTGATTCTGAGTATCTTGTTCTCATGTACTGAAAGGGTCATACTCGCCTGCTTAGAGCAAACTAGTATGATCCTTCCTATAGTCTTCCTTTAGTCTCAGCGTAGCCAGGGTGGTAGTCTCCTGGTAAATTCCTAACTGTCCCACGTTGGGTGCAGTGGGTATAAAGAGGAGCTGTGCCCAATCTAGAAAACATAGAAGTCTTAGTAGATGTATAAGTCAGAAGTTATTCAATCAAGGTGACTTCTGTAACTGCCACACCCTCTAGCAGTGTTTACATAGAAGAGAGATCTCATTAGAATGAACCTTGGCTTAAATAAGATTAAGCTGGGAGTGAGCAAAACATCAAAACTCCCAGATTAGCTAAACATGTCCTCCAACAGGCTTGCATGTATTTGTGTGGCTTCCTGAGCTCACAGTCACTCTTGAACACAAAGCACAGACTCAGGAATAGCCCCTAAGCACAACTGGATTTGGTCCCCAAACCAAAACGATGATAATAGTAATAAAGAATTATTTTAGGAAAATAATAGTGCTAATGACATATCATGCTGTTTAAAACCTTAAAATTATAAAGCAAGAAGTTACTTTGAATACCACCAGGTTGAGCATAAGCAGGACAGTTCACACAGTGACAATTAGTGTTTGTTATTGACGCTATGTCAACTAAGAATTTGCCATTAAACCTTAATGATTTAAAACGTGAAAATCAGTTGCTGTTTACCCTCAGTTTCTGCGAGTGGGGAATTCAAAAGAAGTCCAGTTAGAGCAGACCTGTCTCAGTCTTTCATGAAGCTGCAGTCAGATGTTGGCCATGGTCATCCCAAGACTTGTTTGGGAGCAAGAGAATCCGCTTCCAAGACACCTTTCCCACATGTCTCAGGTCTTGGCACAGGTTCTTAGCACACATGGATCTCTACGAGGATGACTCATAACATAGCAGCTCGCTTATCCGACAAGTAATCAGTGTAAGAGACCAAAGAACGAGATGCAATGCATTTGTTGATTTAGCCTTGGAATCCACTCATCACCACAGCCATAATCAAGGCCAGCCTTAGTTGAATTTGGGCACAAGACTAGTAATTTATGTATCTGTAAGGAAGGCGGGAGCCTAGCTTTCACTGATGAGGCTGACATTTCAAGAACGAAGAGTTATCTATATGCTTTTTGTTGTTTTCTCTTTTGGGAGGGCCACAGCTGGTAGTGCTTGGGTGCTACTCCCAACAAGGTGCAGACAGGGTGTGGGGCTGGGGCCAGGGAGAACACTCGTGGGTGTATCTGGGAGTCAGTGACATGCAGAGGGTCAAATCCAGGCTGCAAGAATGCAAAATGTGCCCTCTGCCCTGTGAACTATTGATCCATCCCCTACAATTATTTTTCATCTGAAAAATGTTTAATGACTGGGCGGAGAGATAATACAAGAGGTACTTGCCTTGCTTGTGGCAACACTAGTTCAGGTCTGACACAGAATATGGTCAGTCTCCCTGGTCAGCCAGGAGTGAGTCATGAGCACAGAGCCAGGAGCAAGCCCTGAACTCTATGGATTGTGGTCCAAAGACAAACAAGTTTCATGATGGAAACCCTTAACTGTTCTTTAGTAACATTGCTCAAAAAGTTCTTGATTTCAGCACTGATCCCTCCTACATCTAGAAAAACAGCTCTGCTCAAAGTCATTAATTTCACACTGCTCTTTATAGGTCTTTGAGAATATTCCTGGTGACAGTCATTTAATGATAAATGACTCTCATTTTGGGGATGCACAGGACATAGAAACAAAAAAAGGTATTCATCATTCACCTGTTTAATAACAGTGGAGCAATTTTATGTGTGTCAGTCACTGCATACCAAAAACAATTAAGAATTATGCCTGTTATCAAGTTTTGTATTATTTGGGCCTCTTCCCTTTTTTCTCATCAGTATTATTCTTCACATAATATTAACATATTGCTAACCTTCTTGGGGATACTAGCACAAACTTAGGGGCTGGAACAATAGTCCAGCAGGTAAGGCATTTGCCTTGCACACGGCTGACCCAGATTCATTCCCTGGCATCCTTTATGGTCCCCTGAGCACCTCCAGGACTAGTTCCTGAGTGCAGAGCCAGGAGTAATCCCTTAGTATTGCTGGTGTGACACAAAAACAACAACGAAAAAGCTGATTTATCCCTTATGGGTGCTTTACAGAACAATTGCCTTCCAACAGAACTTAAGGCAGGTAAATTTATCACCATGGGGTCATGGAAGAATCATATAACATGTCCAGAATTAAATAAGCATGTATATATCCCACATATACATGCTTCCGACCTGAAGTAGGAGACTTCTCCACTGTTACTCAGGAATTTTCCTGCTGCTTCTGCAGTTATCTCCATTGCTATATTGACAGTATAGTTCACGGATATAATTTTAGGGACCAAGAAGATAGCTTCAAGGGCTGGAGTGCAGTCTGGCCCCCAGTCCCACACTGTATCCCAAACACCACTGGAAGTGACACCTAAGCACCTCCCAGTGTGGCCCCAGCCCCTCCCAAAGAGAATAATGATGTAATTTCATTAAATATAAATATAGTAGACTTTTTTTTTATTTTCTTGACAGTTTATTAAAAAATAACAGTGCTCTCCCTTGAACATGTATCTCACTTGCTGGTCTCTTCACTTATTTCTACACTTGAGAAGCCTATAGTCTCTCTCAAACATGTAGTTCATCCTCTGTCTCCCCTCACACCTTTCTAAATAAGTTTCAGTAAAAACTTCATCCAAAAAAGTTAATTATGATAAGTGACATTAAAAATTTCAATTAAAAAATAAAAGCAGGGGGCCTGAGCAAGAGCACAACAGAGAGCACATGCATTTGCCTTGCACACGGCCAACCGGGTTCGATCCCCGGCATCCCATGTGGTCCCGCGAGCACTGCTAGGAGTAATTCCTGAGTGCAGAGCCAGGAGGAACGCCTGAGCATCGCTGGGTGTGACCTAAAATGCAAAAATAAATAAATAAAATAAAAAATGAAAGCATACAGCTAGCAATGTATGACATGTATATCAGTACTTAACTTTGTATAATGCATATTATACATAGCACCTATATTATACACAATTTGTATATTTAGCACCTGAATTTCAACTAAATTATATTGTTGTATATAGATAAGTCTGACCAGAAAAGGCCGCACTTTTTTTACACTTTTTTATTTCCAGTTTGTTTGTCAACACATTTAAATATAATTGTAGATATGATCGTGATTTTTTATTCTATTTATTTTTCATAATTAAATGCTAATTTTATTACCCACATATTTAATATGATCATCATATGGACATTGATTTAAGATTAGAAGATGATACAGCCTACTGGTTTGATGAATAAGCTTCAAAAGAAAATTAATATTTTAGATCTGTTATTTAAGAGGAATTTCTCAAAGCTTTTCTGATCATGACCCACTTCTGACCCTATTTCCTCATTATTAACCCCTTTCACTGTAAATATATTGGGAGCCCAAAACAGGTCTTTTGGCTCCCTTTTAAGATATGCAGCTCTGAATTACCCTTGCCTTGGTCATTTGATCACTTGAATCCCGTTATTCAACGATTTGCTTGAGCAGGTGCCAGTAACATTCCCATTGGACCCTATCACGTGCCAATGTAGCCCAATGGCATCTGGTTGATTCAGGAATATGAAGAGCCTCAAACAGTTCCTTTAGGATCTTTACAAGAAAGTCTGACCATCTTGTAGGTGGGCGGCCACGTGATCTTTTGACATTCCGTGGGATCCAGTCGGTAACGGCTCTAGTCCAGCGGTTGTCTCCAAATCGCATTACACGTCCAGCCCATTTGATTTTCGAAGTCTTGGCAACGAGACAGCGTCCCTGATTCTGGAATAGCGACGGAGGTCAGAACTCTGGATTCCTTCTCTCACTTGAGTGAGACATGATATTCCAAGCATAGCTCTTTCGATTCCTCTCTGGGAGACCCGAATAGCATTCTCATCCTGCTTTTCGTAGGGCCCAGGTCTCTGAGGCGTATGTTAATGCAGGGAGAATGGTGGAGTCAAAGAGATGTACCCGGTATTTATATAGAGTGTTGTTCAAAATGCTAAACTTACTGGCAATATGTTGCTGCCTACACTTAAGTGAATTTAAACTAAATAAATTTATAATTTGATTCCTCACTCACACTAGCCATGTTTTATGGAATTAGGAACTACCATATTGAATGGTGCATACCACAATTTCCACCATCATGAAAAGTTCTTTTGAACAATATTGGAAAGAAACAGTGTCACAATAAAGAATTTCCCAGATAAAATAAATGGAGCAGCAAAATCTCTTTATTGTAATCCTTTTACATATTTTGTTCTTGACAGTCCACAGGGGTCTCTTCCAGGGTTGCTCCAAGGGTTTGCTCCAAGGGTTTGCTCTCATGAGCGGGGAGAGACCATGCTGGCCGGACTCGGAGTGGAATTTTGGGCCCTGCCCTTTCCTCCGCCTCCATGCCAGTTGCCCCAGAAAGAGAGAGACCCACCCACGCAGATTCACAGCTAATTTGCAACCCCGGAAGAGATCCAGACCCATCCACATCAGACCCACAGCTTCACTGCTCGGCCAGCCCCATGTGGAAGCAACCCATGGAGCTGACCTCCTGGTAAGGGGCTCAGCCAGCCCCTGGCCGAGTCCAACATTGCTCCAAGGGTTTGCTCTCATAAGCGGGGAGAGATGATGCTGGCCGGACTCGGAGTGGAGTTTTGGGCCCTGCCCTTTCCTCCGCCTCCATGCCAGTTGCCCCGGAAGAGAGAAACTCACCCACACCAGACCCACAGGTCCCGCAGCGGCGCGCAAAGTGGCCATGCAATATTTTTAGAGGATGCTGATTTTAGCATAAGGTTCTTCCCAAGTTCTTTCACAATTATACATAGTAAACAATTCTAGACAGGGTTTAACTGATACCAGTAAGCCTAGCAAGAAGAGCAAACCACACATCATGCAGTCAGTCATTCTCAACATCCAAGCTCCATAGTTCCTCAGAGCACCATCCAAGAGAAAACCTGATCTTCCCCTTTAAGTTTCATCAGTAAATGCTCGAGTTGAGAGCCTTCTACTGAGACTATACCACCTACATGGTAAAGCCTGGCAAGCTGTCCGTGTTTTAATTACCAGTTATGCCAAAAACTAGTAACAATTATGGACCTCAGTTCCATGACCTGAAGAATGGTTTCGGGCTCCTCATGTCCCTGGAGCAAGCAGACGCCCTTGGGTTACACTTGCTTGTGACAGGACTAATGGAGATGTTACTAGTGCCCACTCGAGCAAATCAATGAACAACGGGAAGACAGTGATACAGTGATAATACAGTGACAGCCCACAGAATTTACATCCTCTATTTAAAATGCTTATAGTCTCTTAAATATGAAATTATGAGAAAGTGCTTTGTTCATTTTGAGAAATTTGGAAAGTATAAAAAAAAATCCAAAAGAAAAGTCATGCTTGTTTCCCAAACCCAGAGATGGTTACTGTTGAAATATCTGGTAGATGCTGTGGTACAGATGGCAGCTACCAACAGTGCCAGTATTGTTGACTGCCACTGATTCTGTTGAATTTCTTTCCAAAATTGTATTTTGTGAAGAAAACATCTTACCAGAGGTTCTATCCATTCCCTAGGGAAAACACATTTCCAGTGACCAACCAATCGTGGAGTGCAAAGTCTAGTTCTTCATCAGGGACAACTGGGACATCCTCGTTTTGGGACCCATTGGCGCTTCTGTGGCAACTGACCTGCTGTTTACTTCCTAGCCAAACATGCCTTCCAGGTAACCACTTGCATGAAAATCTCTACCTCAAAGTTAATTTCCTAGAAAACTCAATTCAATTAAACATTTCTAGAATATCACGGTCACGATCTTCCCGTTGATCATCTATTTGCTAGAGTGGGCACCAGTAATATCTCCATATGTCCTGTCTCATGCCAGTAGAGCCAGGGGCATTGGCTTGCTACAGGAACATAAAGAGCCTCAAACCATTATATTAGGTCATGGGAATGACCTAATATAATTCACATGACCTAATATAATTGTTACTGGAATTTGGCATATCAAATACAACACAAAAAGCTTGCCAGGCTTGTCGAGCGGGAGGCAAATTCTTTTAAACACCTCCAAATAAAGCATTTATTGATGAACCGCACGGCCAAGCGGCAGCGAGCCGGGCTGTGATGGACTGGTATGCTGGGTGGAGTTCTGACGAGAGGGAAGTCCAAATGTGGAAAATGGCGGCGCCGTGGAGTGAGGGTGGTGGTCTGGCTTGTTGTAAGGCTCTGCCAAGGTGGTGGGCCAGGGCTAGAACCCACCATGCCTCCCGATTGCCTCATGAACGGCTGTGCACAGGGAGAGCAAGGAACAGCTCTGCCCCATGTCTGAGAGTCTCTGGACCAGCATACCTGGGCCGGATTGAGGAAGAAACTGCTGCAGGGTGGGTGTCGGTGATCCGGGCTGTGATGGGCTGGTCTGCTGCGTGGAGTTCTGACGAGAGGGAAGTCCAAATGTGGAAAATGGTGGCGCCTGTGGAGTGAGGGGGAGTGGTCTGGCTTGTTGTGAGACTCTGCCTAGGTGGTGGGCCAGGGCTAGAACCCGCCATGCCTCCCGATTGCCATTTTCCACATTTGGACTTCCCTCTCGTCAGAACTTCCTCAATCCGGCCCAGGTATGCTGGTCCAGAGACTCTCAGACATGGGGCAGAGCGGTTCCTTGCTCTCCCTGTGCACAGCCCAGACTACCACTGGTTGTGCCCCAACCCCCAAAAAATGTTTTTTGATGAAAATACTCCTGAAATGAGTTGCCTAATATTGCAGATGATCAATTATAACTCTTATGTTTAAGTCTTTGAGAAGGTTATTTTCAGTTACAAAATCACTTTCCCAGACCTCCCACATGCAAAGCATTTGAGCTATCTTCCAACTCAATAAACTTTCAGTTTTATCTTTAAACTTTAGTGCTGCAGTTTTTTTCTTGAAGCAACATGGTAACTAATTGAAATTCTCAGTTACATCCAGTAAATAACAGATTTTGAAAGCTGTGTCATTATAAAACAAATTTAATAAAATCAGATTTCGACTTAGAAATGTAACTGCATTGTTTTTTTATTCTTTCAATTTAAATAATCTGCTTAAATTTCACCCTCTTAGTTCACTTGATCACTTGATCACTTGACTTCCCATAGATCATCGATTACTGAGCGGGCACCAGTAACATCTCAATATGTCCTAGCACATGCGAGATAGCCCAAGGGCATCTGCCCACTCCAGGAACATGAAGAGCTTCAAACCATTCCATAAAGTCATGGGAATGAGGTCTATAATTGTTACTGGTATTTGGCATGTCAAATACCACAAGGGTAGCTTGCCAGGCTCTACCGCGTAAATCTCACCCTCTTAGTTATTTTTTAATTTTATTTCAGTCATTATGATTAACAATAGTATCAGTGACCAGTAAAAGAGCACTCCACAGACTAGGTAAGAATATTTGCCCACCACTCATTTGACAAAGGGGTCAATAACCAAGACACATAAAGCAATTTTTAAAACTATTAATAATAAAAAGCAAACAAACCCCATTTGGTTTTTTTTTGTTTGTTTATTTATCAGCTTGTTTATTTATTTATTTATTTATTATTTATTTTTATTTATTTATTTATTCATTTAGCTTTTGGGGTCACACCCAGCAATGCTCAGGGGTAATTCCTGGCTCTGCACTCAGGAATTACTTCTGGCGGTGCTCAGGGGCCATATGGGATGTCATATGGGATGATCAAACCTGGGTCTGGCTGCATGCAAGGCAAATGCCCTACCCCCTTGGACTATCTTTCCGGCCCAAACAAACCCCATTTGAAAATGGAGAGAAAGAGATAAGCAGAGTTTTCCTCAAGAAGATGGCCAGTAAATAATGAAACTTCACCCTCCTGAGAGACAGCTACCTCCCTGTGTAGTAAGTTATAAGCTTTTATAATCAGTTCATGCCTTAGCAAAGGTTTGGAGACTAACGACCGTTAAGGGCATGACTTTTAATTAATTTGATAGTATTGTGAATCACAGCATCTCACTCTGGTGATCATATTTTGGCCTCAGTTGTCTCTGACCCGGGTCACACAGTGAGCAAAAAGTGCTATGCTTATTTCCACAAGTCCTAACTTTTTGCTGTTGCTGCAACATTCTTGCTCATGATTGTTCTGACCCTGTCCTTTCAGGATCCAGCAAATGCTCCCACTATAAACCTTCCTTCATGGAAAACGCCATAGACTTTAATCTCTTCCCCTCTCGTGTGCCTTTCCAAAGGGTGACAACACAGTCATTCCTCATGTATGCTCCCTTCATAACCGTATCTTCCTTAAACTACCAACTCTGCCATGTTAGAAACACCACAGCACAGGTTTTACCTAACCGATGAAATTGGGTTCCTTACTCTAGAAACTGAATGCCAGATAGTGGAAGGGTCAGTTCCAAAATCATGTGTTTAACCATGTAGCCTTTAGTGAGTTGCTAGAACTGGCCATTACTAACTTCAGAAATTCTTTTGGAAGTAGTATCGTTTGGTAAAGGGATTTTATTAATTTCATCTTCAGTTTTCACCTCAGTGAACTGCTTCTGATCCTTTGTTTGTTTGCAGGGTGACTTCCAGCGTGGTTCTGGGAGTCGTTCCTGGTGGTATTCAAGGACCCAGGCACTGCTGGGAATTGAACCCAGGTCTGGACATAAGCATGCGCTCCAGCATGCTGAACTTTCTCCAGCCGATAACTTGATATTGTTCACAACAGCAGCTAACACTGGGTCTTCTAATGCTCAATATGGCTTTTCAGTTTTTGCAATTAAATAAGTTTTGTAAGATGCAGGCAAATGGTTTCTGTTGACAGAAATAAATTTCTCAAATTATTGGTTTCTTTATTTGAATATTTTGAAAGTCATTCAAAATATCCTTTGGTTTATAGCTATATGCTGCAGCTGATATTGGGATGCTATTTTAGTTTGACTGGATTTATGCTCTCTGGAGACAATCTGGAAAAGTAGTTTTTTTCATATCATTGTAATTATTAGAAATTTATATTGCAAAAGTTATTCTTTATATTTTCTTTTTCTTGTCAGTTTTGGTATGTAGCCAACCTGGTAGCAAAGA
>JAJIBD010005723.1:0-14068 GCA_021461705.1 Cryptotis parvus
ACATATGCCAGTCTCTGTGGTGTAAAGTGGTATCTCATTGTTGTTTTGATTTGCATCTCTCTGATGATTAGTGATGATGAGCATTTTTTCATATGTTTTTGGCCATTCAATTTCTTCCCTTGCTGAAGTTTCTGTTCATTTCTTGTCCCCATTTTTTGATGGGGTTGTTTGTTTTCTTCTTGTAAAGTTCTACCAGTGCCTGATATATCCTGGATATTAACCCCTTATCAGATGGGTATTGGGTGAATATTCTTTCCCATTCTGTGGACTGCTTTTGTATCTTAGTCACTGTTTCTTTTGAGGTGCAGAAGCTTTTCAGTTTCATGTAGTCCCATATGTTTATCTTTTCTTCTAGTTTGCTTTGTTAGTGATGTTTCACCTTTGAAGATGCCTTTAGCTTCAATGTCGTGGAGGGTTTTTCCTATATTTTCTTCAATGTACTTTATGGATTCAAGTCTGATATTGAGATCTTTAGTCCATTTTGATCTGATTTTTGTGCATGGTGTTAGACACAGGTCCAAATTCATTTTTTACACGTTGCTGCCCAGTTTTCCCAACACCACTTGTTGAAGAGGCTTTCCTTACTCCATTTTAGACTCATTGCACCTTTATCAAAGATTAAATGATCATGTGTTTGAGGTTGGGTGTCAGGATACTCTATTTTATTCCATAGGTCCACAGGTCTGTTTTTATTCCAATACCATGCTGCAAGAACAACAAGTGCTGGCGTGGATGTGGGGGAAAAGGGGACACTCATCCATTGTTGGTGGGAATGCCGGCTGGTACAGCCTTTCTGGAAAACAATATGGACTTTCCTCCAAAGACTAGAAATTGAACTCCCATTTGACCCAGCCATACCACTCCTGGGAATCTACTCTGGGAAACCAAAAATCACGCGAGCGGAAACACCATCCCTACTTTTATGTTCATAGCAGCATTATTCACAATAGCCAGAATCTGGAAGCAACCAGAGTGCCCGAAAATCGATGACTGGATAAAGAAGCTTTGGTACATCTACACAATGGAATACTATGCAGCTGTTAGGAAAAATGAAGTTATAAAATTTGCCTATAAATGGATGGACATAGAGAAGATTATGTTGAGTGAAATTAGCCAGAAGGAGAGAGACAGATACAGAATGACTGCATTTATTTGCATGGCATAAATATATATGTACATATTATGATACCAATATCCAAGGTCAAGTGAAACATATATCAGGAGGTCTTGTCAAAGGTGGAGATTATCACAAGCGTGTGGGAGTCAGAGTTTAGGTAAGACAGAAAATGGAACAGGGGGCTAACAATAGTCGAGGGTACTAATGCCAACCTAGAACTGAGCATTAAATAGAGGCAAAAGGATACAAATGACAACCTTTTTAATGTATGTTCTGTAATCCATAGTCTGGAAGGGAAGGAAAAGAGAAAGAGAGAGAAAGGGAAAGAAATAAAGAACCTGCCATGGAGCAGGGCTGGGGGAAGGGGGGAGGGAACCGGGGATGTTGGTGGTGGGAGATGGGCACTGGTGGGAGGGACGGGTGCTGAAACACTGTATGACCAAAACCCAAACATGAACTTTTTAATTGTATATCTTTTTTTATTTGTATATCTCACGGTGGTATAATAAAATACTTAAAAAAAAATAGTAATTACATAAACAGTCGAGTGTCATAGGTATTGAATCCCAGCGTTCTGTGAATGAAGTATTCTAAGATAACATCTGTTTTAATTACACTTTCATGATGAAGCATGAGGACCTTACATTCCTTGCTTAAGAGAGCAAAAGGAATTTTAATGTTAAATCAATATAGAACCATTCCCTAAATTAAAATTTCCCCTGAAATAATGACTTGTGTTTATTTACACATTTACTTTTTTGATTTGTGGTGCTCAGGGCTTACTCCTGGTTCTGTGCTCAGAGGATTCCTGTTGGTGGACTTGGGGGAACAATATGGGGTGCCAAGAATCCATCCCTGTCAGCCACATGCAAGGCAAGCACCTTACCCACTATATTGTCTCTCTGTCTAATAATGATTTATTTTTAATACCACCAAAGATTTCTAACTCCAAGAATTCAAGTAATTATACTATAAATTTTAATAAAGGTGACAATTATACTGTAAACTTTAATGAAAGGTATAAGTCAGTCAGTTACTATGATTAATTAAAGCAAATGGAATTCACAGGGTTAGTTCATAAAAATCTTAATTGGGTTTGCACTTTGAGTAGTGTATCCTTCCTTACTATCTGTTTTCAAGAATTGATATCAATTAGGGTTCGTGTCTAGAATTTGAGGTTTTGGATTCAAACCACCTAATTTTGAACTTAAGTTCTGCCATTTTCTTATTGTATAACTTGGGGTCATTTTTATACTTGTAAGCCTTAGTTTTCTCATTGATAAAGATGAGGATAAGTAAGATAATCTATTGAAGATTTATTTTGTGCATTCAGTACAGTTAATAGAGTAAATTATGACTATTATTTATGTTCATGGATGAAATTCATAAAAACAAATCTCTCTTTACTTCACACCTTAGTTTCCTGATTGTCAGTGTTTCTGGTTCTTCTGTTGGAGATACTCTTGAGGCGGTGAATGAATCAGAATGTGGAAATGTAGTGACCCTCAAAAAAATGTGCAAACCACAAACTGGATAAAGGATGGAAACTTGGCTTGAGACTCGCTTTAAATTAAGCAACAAGATGGGCCCAACAAGAGGTGGTACATTGGGCAGGGTGTTTGCCTTGTATGCGCTTCATATGGTCCCCAAGCCTTCCAGAAGTGATTTCTGCATGCAGAGCCAGGAGTAAGCCCTGAGCACCTCTGGGTGTGGCCCCTAAACAAAATAAAACAAAATTAGGCAATAAGATAATCCAAACTTACCTTTTTTAAAGACTTTATTTTTTCTAGCGCAATTTCAGATTCATAGAAAAACTAAGGGAAGGACTCAGATTTCCAGCCTTTCCCCTGCCCTCACAGAAGCCCCCCCAGATAGCCTCTCCCGCCAATGTGGTCTCTTTGCTACAGTTGCTGAGCCTATAATTCACATCTAGACCATCTAGTCTCTATCGTTTACATTGTCACTTAATACTTGTTGTATTGATGCATAGACCTTGGGTTTGGTCAGTGGATAATGGCATATATTCATTATGATAGCATGCAGAATATTTCCATTGCTCTAAAACCTCTGTGTTCTGTCTGTTCATTCTTCCCCACAACCATGAACAACTACTGATCCTTTCATTGTCTCTATTGCTTTGTTTCCAGAATGTCAGATAGTTAGAATCATATAGTACGTCACATTACTTTTTACTTAGTCGTATGCGCTCCAGAGTCTTCCACATCTCTTTGTGGCCAGATAGCTTATTTCTTTCAGTGTTGAGTAAATTCTGTCAAAATACATTGCAGTTCGTTCACCCATTACTCATCTAAAATAATTCTTTGGTTCCCTTCAGAACATTTGTTTCAAAATAATCTACTATCCTTCAGAACATTATTTCAGGATAACGATTTATCAAAGTTAGGATAGCAAGATGAAAATAGGAGCTATGAGCTCACTTGATCACAATATGATCCTAATTAACTATGATTTCGCTAAAAATAAGCAATGATCTCAACCAGTTAATATGTGAACAGAGCGATACATGGGGACTCATTGTTAGGTGCTTTGTCTGAATAGCCAAGCCATAGCACAAAGGAAATGTATAGCTAAAACAAATTTTTGTTTAATTATACTTTTTACAATAGGGAAAAAAGAGTATTGATGACTTGATCCAGTAGAAAGGAACTTTCATGAAAAAGAGGAGAATTGTTTGGCGGTGTTTTTGACGAGGTGTAAGACAGGGGTAGAATATAGTACTTGTGACTTAGCCTTAGGAGTGTAACAGGGTGGCTCTAGAAATAGGCATAGTGACAGAAAACAGACCTTGGTACTGAGGCTACTGGGTGAGTAGCTGTGGTAGTGAGTTGTTCTGGAAGTTCTCTTCCAATTGCTTGTGGAATTTAATGAGATCAAAAATCCATCATTCAGAAAAACATGAGACTGATGCAGTATTTGTTAAAGGTTTGAGGAACGGGGTAAAGATGAACTCATCAACTGAAAGGAAAAGAGAAAGTGTTAACTTCACTGGAGAGGGGTTTCTCCTGCAAGAAATGAATATTAAAATTGACAATAGAGTTTTGAACAGATGCAATACTCTTTAATGAGGAAAGGCGAAGTGTAAGACTTTTGGAACTTGTAGAAATTGAGGACTGGATGCTATTCATAGATATTTGCTGAAAAGGCTATATGTGTACCTATTAAACCTACATGGATGTCGGGAGCCACTGGGGTCCCCAACAGAATCAGGAGAGAAATTCTCTTCTACCTCTGAGGCCACCGGGAGACGGATGAAAGCTCAGGAGTCCAGCGCAGTTCCAAGAAGGCTTTTAATAGTACAAAGATCTACCACTGCAATCCAATATAATGAAGGAACTCTAGCTCTGGTCAGAACTTAGACCATACACAAGAGCCCAAGTCTCCCCACAAAAGGATCCTACCAGAAAGGATCCCCACTAAAGAGAGAGTCCTACCAGAGAGGAGACCTACCCAAAAGAAAGGAGGGTGAGTGCTTCAAGTCAGCCCCCTTATACACCAAAGTAATCCTAACTGTTGACAGGGAGGGTCCTGTCAACAAAGAACCCTAAACAAGGTCTAGATAGTAGAAGAGGGTAGAAGGGTGGCCACACCCTATTATAAGTATAAACAAAGGAATATGCCAAGGACTACTCCCTTCAGAGATTATCTCTTATGTAAAACACTGTAGTGGGGCTGGTATAAAGTAATATATCTTAATTTCATGGGCTTCATGTAATCTAGATGGTACTCCACAGGTTCTTCTTTTTTTTTAAGTATTTTATTATACCACCGTGAGATATACAAATAAAAAGATATACAATTAAAAAGTTCATGTTTGGGTTTTGGTCATACAGTTTTCCAGCACCCGTCCCTCCACCAGTGCCCATCTCCCACCACCAGCATCCCGGTTCCCTCCCCCTTCCCCAGCCCACCTCCATGGCAGGTTCTTTATTTCTTTCCCTTTCTCTCTCTTTCTCTTTTTCCTTCCCTTCCAGACTATGGATTACAGAACATACATTAAAAGGTTGTCATGTGTATCCTTTTGCCTCTATTTAATGCTCACTTCTAGGTTGGCATTAGTACCCTCGACAATTATTAGCACCCTGTTCCATTTTCTGTCTTACCTAACCTCTGACTCCCACACATTTGTGATAATTTCCCACCTTTGACAAGACCTCCTGATATATGTTTCACTTGACCTTGGATATTGGTATCATAATATGTACATATATATTTATGCCATGCAAATAAATGCAGTCATTCTGTATCTGGTCTCTCTCCTTCTGGCTAATTTCACTCAACATAATCTTCTCCATGTCCATCCATTTATAGGCAAATTTTATAACTTCATTTTTCCTAACAGCTGCATAGTATTCCATTGTGTAGATGGACCAAAGCTTCTTTATTCAGTCATCGATTTTTGGGCACTCTGGTTGCTTCCAGATTCTGGCTATTGTGAATAATGCTGCTATGAACATAAAAGTAGGGATGGTGTTTCCGCTGCGTATTTTTAGTTTCCCAGAGTAGATTCCCAGGAGTGGTATGGCTGGGTCAAATGGGAGTTCAATTTCTAGTCTTTGGAGGAAAGTCCATATTGTTTTCCAGAAAGGCTGTACCAGCCGGCATTCCCACCAACAATGGATGAGTGTCCCCTTTTCCCCACATCCACGCCAGCACTTGTTGTTCTTGCTCTTTTGAATATGTGCCAGTCTCTGACTCACAGGTTCTTCTTATTTATTATCTGCACCAGGGTGATTCTGAGTTTCTTGTTCTCCGAATACTGAAAGGGTCACACTCGCCTGAGTAAGGGCAAACTAGTATGATCCTTCCTATAATCTTAAACAATAGTCTCAATGTAGTCAGGGTGACAGTCTCCTGGTAAATTCTAACTGTCCCATATTAGGTGCAATGGGTCTAAAGAGGAGCTGTGCCCAATCTAGATAACAGAAGTCTTAGTAGATGTATAGTAAGTCAGAAGTTATTCAGAGTCAAGGTGACTTCTGTAACTGCCACACTCTTCATCAGTGTTTACATAGAAGAGATCTCATTAGAATGAACCTTGGCTTAACATGTAAAGTTTTTATGTATGTAAATGATTGTAAAATGTAAGTGTTGACATGTAAAATCATGTATTGAAATAAATCCACTCATACAACTGAAGAATTGATGCTTCTGTTTTAATATAACAAGTTTTTTAAGTTATATTAGCTTAATGGCTCATTGCTTTTCCCTTCAGGATGATTGAGAAAACAGATTTTACAGGTTGTTTTGGAAGAATCTATATTTCTTAAGCTTCCTTGTACTCACTGTTTAGGAATTTACAGTGTAGTGTTATTATCATCTATTATATAAAAGATAGCAGAGATATTTCACTTTTCCCTCCTAGTATATGCTACATTGGTACTTTCAATCCTTAGCCAGATATAATGATCCAAAATATTCCCAGCTCTGCAATATGTTTCTGTGCAACTGGGGTAAATATGTACTCAAGCCCCTGATGTAGCTCCTCAGGAGGGAGTAGAGGGAATATACATCCAATTTTTTTGCTTAAATACAGCGAAAGTTTTCCTTGTGTTTGTGTTCAGATACAATAAAACCTAGTATATGTGTATGGACTTCTATAATTCAGACCCTTTTATGGAAAGTAAAATATTGTCGTTAGTCCTTTACCTGGAGAGGAAGGTTGAAGTAAGTGTTGAACAACAATAGCTGAAAAATATTTTCATCTTCATATGGAGAGTTTCCAAATCACCCAGAATGTAGATGTTTGATTACCTGCCAATGTGGAAATTTTAATCTATTTTATTTCCCAAATCTTAAAAGTAATCATCAAAGTTGTAGTCTAAATTACTTGTTAGAAAATGCATTTTTGGCTGGGCGGATAGTCCGCGGGTAGGCGTTGCCTTACCGCAGCGGCTCATGCTGGCCTCGGTTCGATCCCGGCACCCTATGGTTCCCGGCACCGCCAGGTAATTCCTGATGCGAGCCGGAGTGCCCCTGAGCATTGCCGGGTGTGACCCAAAAAAAAAAAAAAAAAAAAAAATGCATTTTTGTGTGCACTTAAACTTCTGCTTTTTGCTTCTGCTTAAATTTCAGCCAATAATTCTGAACTACATCAGATATTTACTAAAATATTTGTGAATATTTTATTATTGCCTAATGCATTAGCATTTTTTAGTGTTTAAAAGAGGCTGAAAGTTCATTTTTAAAACCTTTCCTCTTAATATTCAAATATAAAAATTACATATTCATATTACAAGTGATGTTTACTGGTGAATAAAATCAGATTGTTTACTTGAAGATGAATTATTTTCTTTTCAGACATGACTTCTTAGATTAGTATTTTATTATTCATATTTCTAAAATAAAAAGAGAACTAACTAGCAACCATAAACCTCTCAGGAATATGCTGAAGTGTTAAAAGTCATGGATTATGATATAATAAGTGTTCTGTTAGATTGACGTTTTATTTTACTATCAGTTAAATAATTAAAGAACTTTAAGAAATATTTCTTACATTCTATCTTAATTCTAAGTTAGACTAGTCTAAGAATCATATTAGTAATGTTCAGAAAGGAAAATATACACCTGTGTGAGAGGAATATGTCATGGTAAATATGTTTATACAGCTGTGTGGTTAATGTTAGTTATTACAAAGTACATTTATAGGATCTCAGAATGAGTCTCATTTCCAAGCAACTATTAACTTTAGCTTAGAAATGGCTAATTAAAAAATAGCTTTATTAACAAATGCAGACTGTACACACAATATATAGCATCTTTGTAGCTGTCTGTAAACTATGAATACATATATTTCTTCATACGTAAATGTTGGTTTATTTCTGAAAAATACAGACCTCTCTAAGACAGTTTCTTAAAATTTATGATTTCATTATGTGTAATGCCTATTTAGTACCAAACTGGATTTCTACTAAATTTTATTGCCCTTACATGAACTTTTCTGTCATGCTTTAATAAAAGTATAAAATTGACTTAATTGGGTCTATGTGAAAGCTTCTTTTATCATTAATAATTCCATGAAGTCATTATAAGTTTTCAGATTACTTATATGACTTCATTCCAGTTTGCACCAGAATGTAAAATGATATTATTTTAAAATTTAAGCATAAGTCAAAGAGATTTTTTAAATATACTCATAGGACTTTGATAATTAAAATATATAAAATATATATTTAATTAATAAAGTAAAATATCAGGTCAGAGAGATAGTACGGTAAGTATGGTACTTACCTTGCATGCAACTGACTTGATTTCAGTCCCCAGTATCACATATGGTACCCTGAGCACTGCCAAGGAGTGATCCCTGAGAACAGAACCAAGCGTAAGCCCTAAAAACAGCTCAGTGTGATCCAGAAACAAACCAAAAAGTAAATAAAATAAAAAGCAAAATGTCACCAGTAAACATGTATTAAAATAGTGTTATCTGTAAAAATATTTTATCTGAAAAAATTAAATAGGCATTGGATGTTTTCAACATTTTTTGTCTAAGTTTTGAGATCTGTTGTGTGCTCTAGAAATACCAACTTGCAAAACTAGTTTTCTGCTTTTAAATATTTTAGTTTCCATCTGTCTGGAGAGAATTCCAAGTATCAGTTTGCAGTTATCATCAATTATTTTCTTAAATCTGCTACATAAAAGGGAACTATTGCTGAGAACTCTCCTAACTATGTACCTCTCTCAAGTAAGGTATATACTAATTTATAAAAGAGCCAGGGGAAAAATGCAGTAAATGCACTACATATCCATTTTTACTCCAGGGGATAAAAAGTTTGTCTCATCTCATTTTGTGTTTTGACCTATACCTGGCAGTGTTTAGGGGCTGCTCAAGCATAGAGCTTGGGGGTATCTCTTTGCAGTGCTTGGGAAAGCTATGAGGTGCCTGGGAAAGGAGCTTAACTTGGCCTCCTGCATGCAAAGCATGTGCTCCACCTTCCTGAACTCTCTCTTCCACCCTAGAAAAGCCACTTGAAAGTCTTCAGTGTTCCATGGTAACACGCCCTACTGAGTCTTAGGCTCCAGCTACACTTAGCTTATGTGAAGAGCTGCTCCCTGCTTTTAGGGAATCTCTGGAGCAGACACAATGGGAGCTTGGACAGAATTGGATTGATTTTATAATTTTATATGACATGTTTTTTATCATGAATAGTGTGAATCTTTCTTACCCCAGTTCAATACTCTTCCTTCTCCCACAAATCCCCACGAAGGACATACACGTAGATATTCCAAGAGTACTTGGCCATGTTAGATAAAGCATAATGTACCAGTTCTCCTAGTTCAAAAGAGACATGCAAGTGCGCCCCGGCAAACTGACGTGTGTCTGCTTCTAAAGGTAAAGCCAAAGTGAATTATTCTGACATTTTTGGACCTTAGTGGGATCCACAGTCGGAATCAGTTGGCTATATATTCATGGTAAGAAATATTAATGCCATTTTCTACAAATTATGTTTTGACCTGCTTTCTGGTTCAGAGATGCAGCCCTCCCCACTCTACTAGGGAAATTTTATTTCAGGGAGTCAGCTTGGCATTTGTGAAGCTTGAGCCATAGGCCCCCCCTGAAGATCTACATTTCAATAGGGTCATTTACCTGGCTTCATCTCTAGATAGCCCAGCCCACTGGGCTGGCCTGGGAGGTTTTGGCAGGGCTTTTATCTATAAAATAAGCTAGGAGAATGGAGAAAGGGCTTTTGGCAATTTTGGCTTCTCTTTGCTCTCTTCCTTGTCTCTCCTTCTCTGTGTTCTCTTCCCTGTTGGGCCTTAGCATGTGGTAGCGGCCATCTTGGCCTAGGATTCTAAACCTACATGTGGCCAGGGCCCAGCTAGGAACCTAAAGCTGGGTTTTCCTGTTACTGGATTGTATACCAGAACCTGTGAGAATAAAGCCTTTTAAAACTGCGCTAGAATCCTGAGTTTTCATCCATTCCCCACCAGCTTCAGAGGTAGAAGGGAACTCATTCCCTGATATTGTTGGGGACCCCAGTGGCTCCCTGACATCTGGCGTCCCTGGGTGGGCGGCATGAACCACCAACCTTTCCACCGAGATTCCTGGCCCTGCTCCCGGATTTTGTGGGGTCCACCAGCGTTCCCCAATACTTGAGAAATCAGCGGTCTTTTCCTGTTTGAACAATTTCATTTCTAAGATGGATGAAAAAAAAACTTAGGGGTATTTCAAGTTGCATTTAGATGAATATGGAAGGAGATGAACACATTGACTTTCATATTTCAGATATCTCATTGAATTAGTGAAAGAATAGGTAAAGATTGTTAGAGAACAGTTATTATTTGTTGGTGGATGAGTGAGACAGACATCACCTGGTAGAGGAAGAGCCAAGGTGGTATACTTGTGAAAGGGTTTTTGTTAGGTTGACGCGAGATGAGGTGAGAGTAAATGAGGAAGGAATCTAATTAACTGGGGAACTAACCAGATTCTAGACTGGTTTAGCTTTAGCGTGAGAGCCCTACACGAGTGCCTGGTCTGAGGAGCATTCATCCTGTTACCTGTGCAGGGTGTAGGAACGGTGAAAGAAGTGAGAGTGTCAGTCTCAAAGTACAATCCCCCTCTGGCACTTTCTCTATGGTCTAAGAGCTTGTTAGACATGAAACACGCCAAAATACTGAAGGAGACTCTCCTGATAAGGAGTAGGGAGGGTGAAGGATGTGAAGATGACCTATGTTTCCATGGGCTATCTGGGTAGATTCTGGTAACAGCAGGTTCCTGCGGTAGCAGCGGTGAGAATGGGAAGTCTCTAGAAGAGATGGCCATTAAAGGCCTTGTCAACTGCAAAGTGCATGAATAAGAGGGTGGATCATTTAGTACATCTGTGTAGAAATATTATTCACTGAATGGAAAGCTTTAAGTGTGCGTTGGTACTCAGGCTCTGCAGTATTCAGCTTTGCAGGTAGGACGCTGTTTACCCAGAAGTAACTGAAGACTTATTTGTAAAGTACATTGTCCATGTATTATGTTGTAGCAAGAACAAAATTAGCTCAAACCAGAATAACACACTTCTATCTGATCATTCTTCTGGAAAATAAAATTATAAATCAAAGAGGTGATGTGATTGGACAGAGAAGGTCTATCCTTAAGTATTGTTTTTCTTGAAATAGTTAGTAACTAACATTTATTTTCTCCATACCAATTATATAATCAGACTAAAATAAGTGGAAGCCTTTTTTCCAAAACTAAGGATTTTTCCCTTGCAATGCTAATAACCCCTAAAGAATTTTTCTCCTTTGACTTTTTCTTCCTTCTTATTTTATGAAATTCCAGGCTCACAGTTCTTTGTGATGTTATTATACTGTACTTTGTATAGCCTATTAATCCATCCAAATGTATAATTCTAGTGACTTTATTGTGGCTTGGGATATATTCTATTCTTCTTTGCTGTATACACTTCTTGCAAAAAAAAGAGTCTTTCAATCAGTAGTTCGTGAGAACAATGTGTGCTAGATGCATTTCAGCTGACTTATTTTCATTTCTGTTCTGATTTAAGCTATCTTTTCTTAGAATTATGTAGCCAGTAATACATAGTTTTGAGAAAGCAAAGGAATTGAGGAGATGATCAGGCCCCATGTTTAACTTCGCTCTTTTTCTTAACAATGTAGCTTTCAGACTCATGAATTTTTCAGGAAATTATCACAGTCATGCGGTTGACATAAACAAAATGGCTATTTTTTAATCAAAAGCAAATAAAACATATGCCACTCTGATTATTTATATATGTGTTAGAGATCTTCTAGTGTGATTCAAGATTTTTTTTGACATGTTTGTATATCGGAATATTTACTTGCACTTAGACTGTGACTGTTATTTCTCAGAAAATTTATTCGTCACACCATTCTAAGAATTCAGGTGCAGACAAGAGATTCAGGAGAGCCTGGGTTATGATGCCTCCATAGATTTTTTACACCCATTCAGCCTCAAAAATCAAGATAAACATCTCCACAGAACTAGAAAGTGACCCCAAAAGAGAAAGTTGAAAGTGAATTAGAACGGTGAGCCTGACACACTCTTCGCCAAAAACAAAAAGTTGCTCAGCTACCTTATAGTTCCTTCACAGAAGACTAGAGTACCCCAGACCTGTTTCTCAAAGGAAGGAGGAGGCAGAGGAGACCCTTTTCCCACCCTGACTTCCATCAGTATTTGTGGGGACATAATGTTATTGGAAGCTATAAATCACAGGGAGAAAGTTAAATAAAATTAGTGTTTTTTTTTTTTTTGTTTTTATTTTTTGCTTTTTTGGGTCACATCCGGTGATGCTCAGGGGGTTACTCCTGGCTCTGCACTCAGGAATTACTCCTGACGGTGCTCAAGGGACCATATGGGGTGCCGGGGATCGAACCCAGGCTGGCACAGGCCAGCGCGTGCAAGGCAAACGCCTTACCCGCTGGGCTGTCGTTCCAGCCCCAAATAAAATTAGTTTTATGTGTAGTTTTGATCATAGACTGGAAACTCTAAATAGAAAGATTACAACACAGTTTAGTACAGCATAATTTGAATCTGGTCATCTCCTGGCTTAATAATCACCAGAATATTACAATACAGCTAAAACTGATGGTTTTTATTAATGTAGACTAGAGAAAAGCTAGAATATGTATAAATCAGGCTAGGAGAAGGAATTTTTTAGAAAAATAGAGGAGAAAAATAAAACAAGATCAAAACAAAATAAAAAGAATATCATTCCAAAACAGACTACAAACCTAATTGACAAAGTGTGTTTAAAAAAGTCAAAAAAGGGGCCGGAGCGATAGCACAGCGGGTAGGGCATTTGCCTTGCATGCGGCCGACCCAGGTTTGATTCCGGCATCCCATATGGTCCCCGAGGACCTCCAGGAGTAATTCCTGAGCGCAGAGCCAGGAGTAACCCCTGAGCATCACCGGGTGTGACCCAAAAAAGCAAAAAAAAGAAAAAAGTCAAAAAGTATAGAGTTGGAGTTTAGCTTAGTAGTAAAATGTATGTATTATATGAGGGCCCAGTTTCCATTCCTAGACCAAACTGAAATTTGAATCACGACTATGCAACTCTCATAAAGATTATTAAATAAGTATATTTGGGGTAATCAAAAAGCAATGAAATAATGCTCTAAATCTACACTTAGAAAAAAGACATAGGTCATCAGGTCAAAAGTGAATACTAGGTACTAATATGGTAAATCAAGGTAAATCCACAACCAGAAATAAAATAGAATTGACCAACCATAAAAGTAAAATAATAAAATGATTAGGGGGAGAAAGACTATTGAAAGAAATGGCAATTATGACTTACAGTAACCTTTCCATTTGCTACATAGATTCCAGAAGACTCTGAAATAATAACTTCAAAGTATCAAGTAAACATAAGTATGGAGAATTTTATACTGCTGTTTCAAACTGAGCAAGATTAAGAAAAAACTTCAGATATATGATGAGTGTTTAGTATGCACAAAACATGCCGCCACCACCGCCTCACCCTCAATACTAGAAGACATCCAGCAACAACAAAAAAGTTTTCCCTGAGAAAAGGTATGGTGAAATTGAAAAATAGTACTGAAATGCTGAAATTGATTAAATTGTGTCAGAGAGGTTGAGAAGTTATTGCTTATCTTTCAGAATGGATGGGATATTAAGCAAAAACATTAATTACTTCAGCTATAAAAGTAAAAGCTCTCAAAATACTGCAACTATCTGAGACTTGTTATAGAAATCTATTTTGTGATTAAAGAAAAAGAAAAAAGAATGAAAAAAAAAGAATGGTCTCTGTGATCCAGAGTAATCTTAACAACATAAAAAGAATAACTAATGTACTTTGAAGACAGGCAGGGTTCAGATTTGATAGTCTCCTGGGAGATAGAGCACTGGAGAAAGAAGCTTGGTCACAAATGACATATAGGAATGAAATTCAAAACTCATTTTTAGGGAAGTTGTGCTCCAGACTTGAGGATTTTTGTAAGACTGTT